>JAJEJH010001219.1:19602-40073 GCA_026122585.1 Anacardium occidentale | reverse complement strand
CATATTGCTGCAATAAAACAACTTTCTTCATTACAATGCTTAAGTAATCTATTGGACCTTAAACATTTGTGGTTGGTTATTTAATTTTATTTGAGAGGCATGTCATTTTGGCCATGTCAACGACATTTGTGTTGTTTGTGATTACATTGAAATGGTTAAATATAGTGAAATTGGGGTTGTAAAGTTGGAAGTGTTGAAAATTCCTATATCTTGACTCAAACCAATACCCAAATATTAGACTATTAACAATAGACTAATGATGGGTTAACTGGTGCATTTGATTCATAGGCCTTAGATGGGCATTGTGTTGTATATTGTTAAATTTATTATTAATCTATTAGGTCATAAATAAGAAAATGTTCAAATTACAAAGGATACCCTACCAAAATTTTGTTAAAGTTAGGCTTGAAGGTTGTGATTTATGATGTTTTGGGCTTAACTCTTGTGGCCTTAAGCTAACTTGTATCCTAGCATCAGTTTTGGCTCTAGGTTTGGGTCATGACACAAGGTTTGTTACAAAAGACTACAATCAAGTGGAAGGTTGTAATTTTAGTACAACCTTCATAACCATGGCAAAATTTATAATAGTAAAGTGTTTGCTTATGTTAGCTACTAATAAAGGATAAAATTTACCCTAGCTAAATGCCATCAATGCTTTTCTTTATGGAAACATGGATGAAGAGGTATATATAAAGGTAATATAAAGTTTTCCTAATCAAGAAAAAGGCATTATATGTAAACTCCACGCATTCCTACATGGCTTAAGCCAAGCTTTAAGCTAGTGGTTTGCAAAGCGTTTTAAGACATTAGTGGCATAAGTGGAGTACTTTAGACAACTCATTGTTTACCTTGTAAAAAAATAACAATAAAACGGTTGTTTTGGTTTATGTTGATGACCTCATAATTGCAAAGAATGATGAAGATAAGTGTGTGTTATTCAAGAAATATCTCCAAAATTGTTTCCACATTAAAGATTTAAAGGAACTTAGTTAATGAAAAACCCTTTGACTATATCATCCTAAAGGAAGGTGGAAGTTAGTAAATGGCACTCATCTGCAGGTTCCTCATGTGTCTATGGACACCCACTATAAGCCCATGCATAATTGTAGAGAATAATCTGATGTTAGGAAATATGTGAAGGATAAATAGTTTGCATGATGGTTTTGTTTTGCATGCTAGAGAAGTAGATCTTGTCTTGTGGCATAGAAGGCTTAGCCATCCATGCTAATAAACATTAGGTGCTATATTCAAACTATTATAGTTTAATACTTCAATTATCAATAAAATGATTGTTTGTTATGATTGTGAATTGCGTAAAAACCATTTGAAAATTTTTCCTAGTTCTACCTATTATGCAAGTATCTTATTGAATTAGTTCACACAAATTTGTAGCGACCTACTCACGTAATATCATTAGAAGGGTTCAAGTATTATATAGCATTTATGGATGATTTCTTAAGGTTTGTTTGTATTTTCCTTATCAAGGTCAAAAGTGAAACCAAGATAATTTTTCAAAAATTTCAAGTATTTATAGAAAAGTAATTAAACCAAAAAAAAAATCAAAACTATTTAGAGTGATTAGGGTAGTGAGTTTAGAAGTCTAGTTCATGTCTTACAAGAAAGAGGAGTGAACTCATGAACTTTAGGCATCATTGTCTATACATTCATCAATAAAATGGGAGGATAGAAAGAAAATATAAGCACTTGCTTAAGAAAAGGAACACTTCTTTCACAAGCTCATTTGCCTCTTTCTTTCTAGTAGTTAGCTTTCAGGCTGCTACCTTTCTTATAAATGAATTGCTAACACTAGTTTTATCCTATTCTTCACCATTCCATACTTTATTCCAAGCTTGTTTTCCACACTTAAGACCATATAATAAACATAAACTAGATTTTCATACTAAAAAATGTACAATTATAGGGTACAATTTGTAACACAAAGGATATATATATCTCAACACCTCTAAGAATATATTTGTTTCAACCAATGCCGCTTTTTAAGAAACAGAGTTCCTTTTCCAAACTCATCCCACATTCTTGCAACAAGTTGATCCAAATAGCTCAAATTCTAAATATCTAACTAGTCTTAAGGGTTTCTTGATTCTTGAACACATATAGTCACAAACATCTAATTCTAAGTCTAACTTAGAGCATAATTTTGGTGAATCTGATTCTGAAAAAATAAGAGTTGAGAATATAACTCAAACTACTACAATTAACATACCCTTTACACCTACTTGTGATACAAGCAAACAAAAAATTATCAATAATCATGAACATTTTAACATTTTGAAACCAAAACTAAAAACCTTAGTTGATAAACCAAGTCCTACTTGTTTACCTAACATCTCTTCACATTATAGCTTTTCCATAATCCATCTTGAGGTTAACCTATTAACACAACATGCTTCATTGGCTAAGTCTAAGAATGAGTTTAAAATAGCAAGGTTGAGCTCTAGTCATTGTATGGTAATCATGTCCAAAACTGGTTCATCACCTCTATTTAGAGTGTTTTTACATAAAGTAACTACTCATGAGCTGTTAAAGCCTAAAACTGTTATAGAAGCTCTAAATAAACCTCTCTGGTTTCAGGTTGTGTAAGATAAATTCTTAACCTTACAAAAGCATAAGACCTAGGAGTTAGTTTAATGGAGCCTGATATGAGTGTGGTAGATCACAAGTAGGTTTTTAAAATAAAACTTAAGGTGGATGGGTCTTTGGAAAAATTTAAGGTGACATTACTAGCAAAAAGGTTTCGACAAAATCTTGGGATTGATTATCTGGATATTTTCAGCCTAGTTGTGAAACTTGTTACTCGTAGAATAATTTTTACTTTGGCTATGACATACAATTGACCCATACATCATGTGGCTGTTCATAATGCTTTTTTGAATAGGGTTAAAAATAAGGAAGTTTTTATGACTCAACCTAAGGGGTTTGTCGATTTTGAAAGCCTAATCATGTGTGTAAGCTTATCAAAGCTTTGTTGGTTTGAAGTAGACTCTTAGAGCCTAGTATGAAAAATTGAAAGATGTTTTGGTGATGAAATGATTCAAAAATTCAGTGATTGATACTAGTATATTTGTGTTCATAAATAAGGTAGTGTTTATATATATTTTAACATATGTTGATGATATATTGCTAATAGAGACAAGTTCTTAATTTATTCAAAATCTAGTGATTGAGTTAAACATGTCTTTTGCGTTGAAAGATTTAGGAGAATTGAGTTATTTTCTTGATTTTAAAGCTCACACAAGTGAGGTAGGGTTAATGTTTTGTCAAACCAAATATGCTCAAGATTTGTTGTTAAAGACAAATATGAGTATGGCTAATCCCTTTGCCACTCTATGGTAAAAAACTTAAAAATGCATCAAGAAGCTAGTGAGTTGTTTGAAGAACCCACTATTTATAAAAGTACTTTAGGGGCTCTTTAATATTTGCAAATGACTAGACTAGATTTAGCCTATGCTGTGAATAAACTCACTCAGTTTCTATAAACTCTAACTAAGTTGCAATGGCAAACATGTAAAAAAAAAATACTTAGATATATGAAAAGAACACATTCAATACTAGTTATAGAAGCTTTTGTAAATGCAAATTGGGTATAAAGTTTAAGTGATAAAAGATCAATTAGTGGATTCTGTGTTTTCTTTAAAGGAAATTTAGTGTAGTGGAGTTCAAGGAAACAAAAGGTTGTTGTGTTGTCATCAATTGGAGTTGAATATAAGGCCTTGAGTCAAGTTTCAATAGAGTTGGAATGGATATGAAATCTATTAACTGTGTTTTGAAGCCATTAGTATGGTGTGATATTTAAGAAGCTAGTTCTTTGGCATCTACTCCTATGCTTCATGGAAAAACCAAACACATTGAGCTGGATGTGCCCTATATTAGAAAGCACGTTGTTTCTAAAAATTCATCAGTGCAATTTGTTCCTTTAGAATTTCAAGTGGTAGACTTGTTTACTAAATCCTTATCCATAAAGAGGTTTTCTAGATTGACACATAGGTTGAATTTAAGAGAGTAGAAGGTTCAAACAAAACTAATAGAAGAGTAGATAGAGACAATGAGTATGACAAAAATGATAGTGATAAAGTTTAATGGGGTGTTATTATTAAGTGAAGATTTTTTTTGCTTTTTTGTATTGACCAACTGATTGATATGATTGTTTGTTGCTGAAAGTTGGCCTGAACTGAGGAAGACTTTCATTATTGCACGAAGAGTAGATTGCAGAGTCGGCTTGTATTGAGGGACGATTATTCTTCCTGGTCGTATATAGAGTGTGTTGGTTGATTACCTTGTTGGTTTCTAGTGCAAATCAAATAATTTAAGGGAAGATGAGAAAACTAACTGTTTTTTAAATGATACGGCACATTTCTGATATAAAAGTGAAGTGCTACGTTTTGATAAATAAGTCATACGGTGCATTTTGGATTGTTAACTAAAATTTCAAGGGAAAAGGGGACTAGGGTCGTTTTCTTTTTCAATTTCTTTGTTTCAAAAGCCTGAAGGCAAAAGGAGTTCAACAAAGGAGCAATCATGGCATCAATGTGAGGATAATTGGACGATTCCAGTGTGAGGATGAAAATTGTGTATAGTTAGCTTAGTTTCCCACCCTTTCTTGTATATAAATATTGTTATTTTCTGTCTAATATAATTTTCGAGGTATTTAGTTAATCTTGAGGTGTGAGGATTAATTTTTCTCTCAAATATATAGTTTCTGTTTTCATAAATCTACAGGTGAACTCCAGTTAGTCGCTAAGAACAAAAATAAAGAGTTACTGAAGTTATAACAAGTCCAAAAATTAATAGAATAAGACAATATTTTGATTAGAAGACTCACAGAATGATGTTTTTGGTACGAAAGAAAAGAAAACGTGGATCTGAATCGGCTCCCTCGGGCCCGGTCCTCTGCAGACTAAGCATCTTTAGTGGCTTTTCTTTTTCAATCTCTCTACAGCAGCTACATAAAAAGGAGAAGCTATTATACAGCCAATTATTAAAGTAGAATCGATTCTCAATCTGCTGCTTTTTAGTTTTATACCTCTAAGAATTTGGTCCAGCCTAACTTCCACAACAAGACTCCCGTCGAATTCCATACATTTAAATATATTATATTTGACTGACAGTTAAAACGATGGTACACATAATATACAATATTATGTTATTCAATAGTTTATTATAAGATGATCCTTAATCTATCTCTTCCATTTTTTCGTAATATTTCGACTGGACAGATTTCGATTTATTCCTTATATATTCTTGTAGTAGAATATATTCATAAACTTTCTCCCAAACCTGACCTACACGGCTCTAAATTTATGCCGACCTTGATAAACTATCATATTCATATACATTAAGCTTCGTGCCTTTTAATGAAAACTGCAACCAAAATCTCTTTTCTTTCTCTTCACTTTAATTTCTTCTTTTTCTTTTCCTTTTGATCATATTTCAACCATTTTTGCCTTGCGAAAGCTAGAGTTATCCACCACAGCCATGCACCACCAGACTATTAATTTTCATCTTTCTCAACCCCACTAAGCTTACCACCGCTTTTTTCATCAAAAGAATTCAATTTAGACGAACATGTTTTTGCAAAAGGCCAAACCATAAATGAAACTTTGTTCAAAAGCACCAATGCTTATCCTGGAAAGTTTAGAAAATTAATTGCAAGTATATGTGCATCGAATATTATCAGCTCCGACGTCCATCCTCCCATCAGTATTCTGTATCTTAGAGATACAGCTGTGTATGTATACAAGAGTGCATAATTAATACAGTTAGGGAGATATATATGAGATGAAACGTCGAGAGTTGGTGGAAAGTGTGTTTCAGTAGGACAAATTAATATTTAGAATTTAATGATTGATGAGATGATACTTATAGTTTAAAGAAGATGATGTGAAGATGAGCATAATCATGGCAAGAACATTCTCTGGACTTATAAACCTCAATTTCAATTTAGAATAGGAAAAAGATAAAGCAAAAGAAACAAAAGCGAATATAGAGTCATTACATAAAAGCAAAAGCCGTCGGTGTCCCGTGTGGTTGCATGCATGCCCTCGCCCATTCTATAATTTCTCCATCTCCTTTTTCTACTATCATCAGCGCCTCACCATGCTTTCACATTATCTGGTATTCCAAAACCTAACACACATATGCTATATTTCTGTTGCAATTCTCACTTCTATATCTTGTCGGGGCGAGTTTAATATATATTAAGTGGCATCGATCTTATAAGAATTGGTGTGGATTTATTGAACTTTGAAAGTGGAGAGCATATAACTGCTACTATACGAACGGACAAAAGGTGAAAAGCAAAAGAAGACCAGTCATCTTCATCTGCTTTATCTTTATCTTTTTCCAGTCTCTTTTTTTTTTTTTTTTTTTTAAGTCTTTGTTTTGCTACACCAAACCCACACCACTTCACTTGGTCATCTAATTCTATATCTTCTTAATTTCTCCCTTATATAACCCAAATACATAGACAAAGACAAAGAAAAATTCACAATTCACTTCCGTCATCATCAAATGGAGATATTGTCTCAATTGTGGTCACTCTTGGGTCTTCTCACTGTCCTCCAAAACATTTTACCTTCACAACTTCTTTCTCTTCTCCACTCCTCCTATGAATCTCTCCAAGATCTCTTTTCTCCTTACTCCTACTTTGAAATCCCTGAGTTCAATGGCTACTGCGGTGTCGACGTCAATGATCTCTACCACCATGTCAACGTCTACCTTAACTCCCTTAACTCAGCTGCTCAGTGTCGTCGCCTCACTCTTTCTCGCTCTAAATCCTCCAAAACTATTACTTTCACCGTTGCACCCAATCACACTGTTCATGACTCTTTCAATGGCCATACTATCTCTTGGACTCACCATGTCGACACTGTTCAAGACTCCTTGGAAGAAAAACGTAGCTTCACCCTCAAACTACCAAAGCGACTCCACCAAACCCTTTTATCTCCCTATCTTCATCACGTTACTTCTCGTGCTGAAGACTTTGAGCGTGTCTCTCGTGAGAGAAGACTCTTCACTAACAATGGTCATGCTTCCTACGAGTCAGGCTGGGTTTCAGTTCCATTTCGTCACCCTTCTACTTTTCAAACCTTGGCACTTGAACCTGAACTCAAGAAGCAGATAATGGACGATTTAACAGCGTTTTCTAATGGCAAAGAGTTCTATCATAGAGTTGGACGCCCTTGGAAACGTGGTTATTTGCTTTATGGGGTGCCGGGATCTGGAAAATCAAGTTTAATTGCTGCCATGGCTAACTACCTTTGCTATGACGTATATGATCTTGAGCTCACCAAAGTTACAGACAATTCAGAGCTGAGAGCATTGCTTATACAAACTACAAACCGTTCAATCATTGTTATCGAGGATATAGATTGCTCGGTTGATCTAACAGCTGACAGAACATCGAAGAAAAGATCACATTCACACCAGTCTAGAAAGCACATGGAGTCTCGATGTGAAGATGGAGAAGAGAATGGAAGGGTTACACTTTCAGGGTTGTTGAATTTCACTGATGGTCTATGGTCATGCTGTGGAGAAGAGAAGATCATAGTGTTTACCACAAACCACAGAGAGAATGTGGATCCAGCGCTAATTAGATGTGGGCGAATGGACGTGCATGTAAGCCTTGGAACATGCGGGGTGCATGCATTCAAGGTGCTAGTAAAGAACTATCTTGGAGTAGATTGTCATGGATTGTTTGATGTAGTAGAGAGTTGCATAAGGTCAGGAGGAGCGCTGACACCAGCTCAGATTGGGGAGATCTTATTGAGAAATAGAGGTGATGTTGATATGGCAATGAAAGAAGTAGTAACAGCGATGCAAACTAAGATTTTAGGAGGTGGAACTCCGCGAGAGGTCATAGATTGTGATGATATGATGGTAGTAAGATCTCCGGAGAGTACAGGATCGCCGGAGAATTGGGATTCATCGCCAGGAAAGAACGGAGGGAAGAAGAGATCAAACTCTAAGGTTAATTTTTTGGTAAGGTTAAGATCTTTGACCAAATCTGATTCTGGCAGAAGGGGTGTATGACTTGTAATTACGTTTTTTTTTTTTTTTTTTTTTTTTTTTTTTTTTTTTTTTTTTTTTTGTGTTCAATTAACTAGTTAAAGTTTCAAGATGGCCCCTTTTAGTTTCGATTGTATGGTATAATATTTATGTGTGAAATTTGAGAAGAAGGCTTAGAAAGAAAGAAAGAAAGTTGTTTAAGTGCATTAATCCATCATAATCACAATCAACAAAATAAATTAAAACAAGAAAATCTGTTTTAACTTTAAGATAAATTAAAAGCCAAAAGCGCCTGTTCTAGGTCCTGGGGAGAACTTGAACGGGCTTAAGCCAGGTCGAGTCCTCATAGCTCAAGCTGAAACATCGGTCCTAGGGACTGCCACTAGAGTACCAAGTTCCTCATCTTTAAACGACCGAAAAAATGAAGATGTTTAATTAAGTTCTTTTTTTTTTGCTAAAAATATTCAAAAATTTCAAATCAAAGAATAAGATAAATTGTGTCTAGTTAAACACAGACAAATAATAACAATACAAGAGCAACCAACAAAAGTAAATTTATAAAGTACGTTAATATTTCACTAAATTGAAACCACCTTCAAAAAATGGGTTAGGGGTGAGAGACATGTAGGACATGCAATATATGTAATATCTCAATCAACAATTAAAATCAAACTTCCACAATTAGAGGTGGATATGAATCGAATCAAGCTTAAATATTCATTAGCTCAAGTTTAGCTCAAATAAAAAATAGTTTAGTTCAAATTCAATTCGAGTTATTTGAGCCAAATTTAAGAGTAAATCAAATAAAAAATATTTCAATCTGGTTTGATTTGAGTTTATTACTCAAGTCTGTGGTACAAAATTATGGTTTAAGTTTGCGTATCAGTAATAAAACGACGTTGTTTTACTTAATAATAAATATAATCCAAATCAAACTATGAACCAAGTTTGAGCCGAATTAAACAATTTCCCAACTCACAAGTCAAACTCCCTCTAACTTAAGTTTAACTTGGTTTAGTAATAAGTCGACCCTCCTAACTTGAACTTGGCTCGAATTTGATATAATGAATTCAAACCAAATTGAATTGAGTTGAGATGACTTTTAAGACTTAAGAGAAGAAACACGTGAAATCCGAGAAAGATTCAATCTGTAAGCAAACACAAATTTAACTTAATTATAATCTATATTCCTTAATTCTCTCAATATGACATTACAATGCACATATTACACGAGAAATTAGTTAAATTCAAAATTGCTATGAATTCTTTCACTTCTATTTGAAAATGCATTATTATATTGACATTGCTTATATTGTTTTATATTCACAGTATACGTATGTTAGTAAAACTATAACTAGAAAATATATTTTTAAACTTCATAATAAATTAAGATTGAAATTTAAAAATTATTTAAAACATTTTTAATTATATTTATTGTGCTTACTTCTTATATCTAGGTTGTCAAATCGAAAATAGATTTTATGAGTATTATAATCCGTTACATAGATAATAATTAGTGCTTGCAATAAAGTTGATAGGTTTTAAACCATTATATTCTACACGTAATATTGAAACTATTTATTTTACAACTATTGAAATTTTACAATATTATTTCATAAATGAGAGTTGTTGCACTAGTGCTAGAATACAATTACCATCACAACAACAATTTTTTTTTTTTTTTTTAAAGAAATTTGATCCACTTTGTAACGTCAAAATTTTCCATTAGAGATGTGTTTGTCACATCATCAACTTGATTATGAAAACATATTTAGAAGTTATACACAAGCAGATAAAAAGGTTGTGCACGACTATTGGTTTATTCTCAGTGACAATACAAAATGGAAAATGTGAGTCAAATATTGCAAATAAGAGGATACATCTATAAAATCATTGAAGTTGTGTTATAACAAGGTCTTCCAATGGAACTCAACCCATTTAATGTTGGAAAAAACTCTTTCAATCGCATGTTAAATTACAAACTTCATCAACTTGAAGAATCTTCCAAACATAATCATTGACGAATTTGATCTGAGAATATTTACTTATTTCTTAAATTTTTTACAATTTTACTAATATGTTAAGTGATATTTATTAGCTTACTACTAAGTTAATGTTAAATACTTTACTTCAATTTTGTAATTAATTTTTTTTTATAAATATAGAGATTAACTAGACATATATAATTGTTTTAGATATGAAAAACAAATACTATAAACATTGGTTAGATATTTCAAGCTTACATTGACTAGGTTATGTTTTATATTCTAGATTTAGACTAAACTTATTTAAAATTATAGTTATTCAAATAAACAACAATTCAATATATGACTATAGTTCATATTTCAAAAGCTTTTACAATAAATTAGTCTTTTTTTGTTATATCGTAATAGTTATAGCAGAATGATGTTTAACACAAAGACTAGCAAGGATGAAAACATGCATCAAGCGAATTGAGCATTTGGACATCTATGGAACTAAGTAGTGATAGTGGATGTAACAACTCCCATGCATATGAACATAGACCAACTAAGCTATAATAATATCTTTAAATGCACTTGTTGTATGTCATAACCCAAACTAGGATAGAGACTGACACTAGAATATAGGTTGGCATAAGGCCACAAAGTCCATAGTAAGGCTAAAACATCAAACATTACATTATTCAAATTTGACTTTAACAAAATTTCAATAGAATATCCCTTGCAATATGGACATTCATTTATTTACAATCGAATAGGGACAACAACAAATGTAACAAAACAACACAGGCCCATCAGAAACCTGTACCTAACTAGATTTCAAGTCTCCAAACCGTAAACTGGTCAAGAAACTAAGATTTGAAACTTGCTAACCATTTGTTGTCCTAAAGTCATACTCATGAATCTTTATAAAAAATGCCTAAGAAAAAACATCTTTTGTATAATGCTAAACTCAAATTTAAAAAGGTTGTGACTAATTCAAGGTCAATCATGACATATTTTAGCATAGATAACATTTAAAATCTTAATAGTTTAATAATTAACATAAGAATATATATTTTAGGGCAATAATACTAGATCTACATGACAACACAACACTTGGCTCCCTATCTAATTATACTTATTAAGCCATAATATATACAAGGAAAAGGGTAAAAAGTAATGAGTGATAAATCACTCAATAAGCAGAATACATAATCTTTCCCCATTTGCTGAAATCATCTTATGATATTATACTTAACTCAAAGAATAATTGAATTTTGAGAGAACCTTCATAAATGTTTTGTATGGTACAATATGAATGTAATGCTAATGTACCAACTAATAAATAGAGACATACACTAACAACTATATCTTACCTTGTAGATCTGTTGAAAATCACATATCTAATATACTAAAAACTATGTCATGATAAATACATGTAAGACATGATAATTTGAACTCTGTAATCTCCTTAATCAAAGTTGAAACTAAAAATCACCTCTAAAACCTCAACAATCATAGGTTGGAGCTATTGCTATGCTACTGAAACTAGTAAAATACATGAATCTAGCATCGTGGCCCCGCAAGTTATAATGTAATGCAATCCCTTTTTTTCCTACACTTCCTTACAATCACCCAACATTCAATCAATGTTAAAATACAACTATAACCATTCTGAATTTAAATTACATCAAACTTTATAGCCACACAATATGAAATAATAAAATTGAAGACAAGAAAACACAACCATACGGAAATTCAAGTTGGGATCATTCATTTCTCATCAAGAGCATGCATATATAACATATGAACGATAATATCACTAATTTCCAAGTAATATAAAGTTCAAAACCTAAAATAAGGATAGCTAGATCCACCAAATGTAACTCTAATTAAAACAAATTAATAATTTAGATAATAGATATGAAAACACTCATAGGAGATCCATATTGTTAATCCATAATAATTTGCCACTTAAAGATTATTTCATCGCTATAGAGCTTATTTATTTATTCCTTTGGCATTATATATCATCGTCCTTAAGGTTATGCTTAAATAAAATTATTCTTTTTATCTTTATTTACAATCATTTCACTCTAAGGGTGTTATGTATTGTCATCCCTTTAGACTTTTACTATCAGGGGCGATATGTATTATCATCCCCCTGATGCAAAGGATTTTTAACTACTAAGGGCATTTTGTATCGTCATCCTCTAATGAAAATAATTTTCAACTATTAGGGGCATTACTTATTGTCGTTTGCTTAGATCTTCACCATCAAATGTGTTATATATCGTCATCCCCCTAATGAAAATGATTTTCAACTACAAGGGGCGTTACGGAGTTATGTATGACCATCCCCCTAGACCTTCATTATCAAGGGTGTTATGTATCATCATTTCCCTAATAAAAAGGTTTTGCAACTAACAACATTAATTATAACATAACTCTGCAATCTCATTAATTTTTAAATCTAATAACAAATCCACATTTGAAGTAATATTCAAGTGATGTCATGATGATGTAGGATGTATTATACATGCAATATAAAGCAATTATTTTACCCCATTACAACTCACCATCCATAAGATTGAGTACACTAAAGCTATAACATTCAGCTATTCATCAGCCATAAAATGTAAAAACTATGACAATCAACATATATATCCCAACCAATAAAAAAGAAAGTTAATAGGACAAAGTCAACAAAGATTGCTCAGAGTAAATATGCTTATGACACTAATTCATAAAGTGACAATAATATATCATTATCAAACAACCATCAATTCTCCAAAAAATATAACAACTTCTCTTTAGCAATATAATTAGCCAGTGCATGTTGTTTTATCTCACAAAATAAATAATAGAGCAAATTCAACCATAAATTAATTAAAGCATACAGAAAATTTGCACCTATTAACTAAAATGAGCTTATCTCGGAACCATTCCATGTTGAGATAAAATAAAAATATACATTTTGAGTAATAAAATTCTAGCAAAATAGACATTAATCCAATAACAATCATACCTTGATTTAGACTGACATATCGTTCTTCTGCCTTAATATATTTAGGAGAACTTTAATAGCACTCATAAATAATTAACTATATCTTAAGTAAGAGTGAACAAAAGATTTGTTAAGCTACACACTCAAGCATACATTATATATGCTAATCATCCAACCTATTATGATTAACCAATTATAGCATTCGGCAATTTGTTTAGCCCTCTATGAAACTAACATCAATGTCTTCAAAGGCAAGCATTTTTCCACCCAAATCCAATACTAATTTGACTCCAACCTATCACCATTTCAAGCAAGCTTTAAAACTTTAACTTTTACCATCAAACAACAACCAAAAAAGGTAGAAAAATAAAGCTTAAGTCACAACACAAATTAGAACAAATTACTTGAAAATTATTTGCAAGATTGTGAAACCTCAAACATAAAGGATTACTTCACTAATATGAAGGTGAACCAAAGATAAAGGAAAGATTCCACCACCAAAGTCCCTCTTGCTAGAAATTTGGATAAAAGAAAATAAACATTCATATAAGTCAACCAAACATCATAGAACAAAGAAAGCATAAAGCTTTCTTAATATATCATTTCAACCAAAAAGATCCTTTTTACAATGAAATTGTTGCCTTTTATAGGCATGACTAACCATGGTTAACATAAGCTAAACCCTAGTTGCTTAGAATACAACTTAAGTTAAATAAATGAAAACAAAAAAACGACAAATTATATGAGTTCCTTAAATCTAATTATAATGTATAATTTAAATATAAACATATTTAAAATATCATCATTTGCATGCTAGTATCTTCATGTAATCTTTTTTTGATTGCATTGACCTTGATTCGGATATTCGATTGGAGTGTTCAATCTGAATTGATTGCTTGAATTTGATCCAGAGAGTTATTAGCATTCAAATCCATATTGAAAGTCATTTGAAATTCAAAAATACCTAGGTTAGAGTATTAGAGCAATTCTAGAATCAAATGTATGCAAAACTGGTTGAAAAAGGCAAAAAAAATGGAAAGTAAGGTAGAACCCAGCCATTGTGGTGCCATATCGCGGTGTAGGAGCATTAGGTGCATGCACGTGCGTGCAATTGCACACATCATACACACATATATGCACATCACACACAACAATGCGTTTGCTTGTGTTATAAGGCAACATGAGCAAGAATATTTCATGATAGGGTAACAAGTGTGGACGTACACAGACATGTGTATGGCTATACGTGCCAAGGCATTTCTTCCTTTGCATATTTCCAACTCGATTCTTATTTGATTTGATTCTTGTTTTACACATTGCTTTTGTATGAAGCCATTTGATAAATAGGAATGTCTTGGACTGCCAGAAATGATGATTATGATATTCGAGATTTACTCGAATGCGTGACTCGAACCTATGCTTATTTGTCTCATTTATCTTGATATTTTTGAAATGGGTATGTGTAGGTCGAGTCCTCCATTGAAAGAGCATGATTGGCTTTTTCTTGATTATCTTGGAGATGATAAGAGCTACTCGAATTCATATCAATAAGAGAGATTTTAGATGCATTTTATTTTAATATTTTTAGATCACATTAGTATTTTCAAAAATTGTTTCAAAAATAGGCCCAAGAGCCAATGCATAATTTTTAGCATAGACATGATTTTAACATATTTTATATTATGTCATACATAGTATAAAATGAAATAGAGCAAAGAGATTATAGTAAGTAACAGTAAAACAAAGTAAGACTTACAAGACCAAAAATAAAAGATGAACAAATAATATCATACAAGAAATAGAATCAACAACATAATAAGGCATGAAATCAAACAAAGCCTCATGACAAGCTGTGAGTACTACAAAACAAGGTCATCATTGTAACATCCTAGGGTTAGTTTGAACTTTTAGGCTTCTAATCTGGGGTTAGAATGAAATTTATGAGTATTCTAGGGTTGTAAGAAAGTTTTGGGGTGAAATAGAGGTTTTTCTAGAGTTTGGTGGCTTGTGCATGGATCTGTTTGAGTGGATTTACATGCGAGCGCGGAAAAATGATATTTTTGTAATTTTTTTGCCATGTACGACCGTGCATAAGGGATGCACATGTAGCATCTCAGGTTAGAAAAGCCCTCAGGGATAGAGTTTTAGGGTTAGAAATGACATTCAGGAATAGATTGGGAGTCTAGAAGAGTTCAGGGGTGAGTTAGTAAGTTTTCTACAGCTGTGTGGCCTTCGTATGATTCCTTCGGGGAGATTTCAATCATGCGAAGTGCGGAAAATGAAATATATTCATTTTCCCTGGTGCACTCCCATGCACCTTGCCCTGCACGCCTGTGTAGGTGGGTAGATATTGAAAGAGACGAGAGATTAATGCTTTCTCACCCAGCCATTTATCATTTTCAGCCAAATTTCTTCTTTGTTCTCAGCAGCTCCCAGCCCTAGACGGGAAGTCCAGCTTCCAGTAACTTCTAATCCAGCTAGAGAGACCAGAGATTAGCTTGAGAGATGGATTCTAGCAGTCATGGCAAGAGATAAGTGTTTCTTACTTCCTCTTTATGTTCCCCAACTTGTTTGATGTTGGAAACGTGTGTTCCCATTTCCAGCTTGTGGTGTTATGTTTGTATGCTCAGATGATGATGATTTGATGATTATATGTGTAGGACCCGCTGCCACGAGTACCCCTGCTACTGAAAACTATGGGGAGCTTTTATTAATAATCTGAAAATTCGGGTACCCACGACAGGAATCCTACAAAAAGAAATAAACTTCCTGAAACTATACAATTCTGCACATACGGAAGCTATACTGAATATACATCATTGAAATATACATATTGTTCTGTACAATGGGCCCATTGGCCTTTTTCATACATACATATTGTCTTTGTATATCTGGATACAAAAGTATTTACAAATTGACCACACAGGTCCAAAACTGAAAACTGTACAACTGCGATCGAGGTGTGTGTGCGTGCCCTCTCCGTCAGCCTCGATCTACCTGCTCCTCGAACCCAGCACAAACCACCTGAAAAGGATGGAAGAAGGAGGGGGATGAGTGATAAAGATCCCCCAGTAAGCGCTCCTTACTTCCCTCAATACCCAAGCAAGCACAAGCAATCATATAAATCAAACATACCTGGGCCTCGACCCTAATCATACATTTATGCGCTTGCTGGAATCTGGAAACTGTTATCTGAATCTCATTCTCATTATATACTGATATCATTATTATTCATGTCATGATATGTATGTCATGCCATGCTAACTGAATATACTGGATGCATGCATCTGAATACCTCTCTATACCCTCGGGTACCTGCTATGTTGATCAGACTGGTGAACACAGGGATACGGCATCTTGGCCATATGGGCTGAACAGTCTAGCTACTGGCTAGAAAGCTGAATCTGAAAACCACTACCCAATCTGACTGGTATCAGATGGTAAACTGAAATGCTGCTGAATCCTCTGACTGGTGTCAGGAACTGAATCTGTAATACTGCTGAGCGTTCTAACTGGTGTCAGAAGGTTGAACCCCACAGATGCCCCCTCGTGTTCCACCTAATGCTCTCACCCGTACATCGGGCTCTGAAAACTGAATACTACTGATTTGGATCCTCTGATCCTCTCTAAAACTACATGTCATGTCATGATATGCACATGCAGTTTATTATCTGAATACATACTCATCTGATGCTTATCTGAAGCACTTTAACCATTTACCTGAATTCTCATGCTTAATTAATCAAATTTTAATCATTTTTCTGAAAATCTGCTGATGCACGGGTGTGCATCAAAGGTGCACGGGCGTGAGCCAGGATGCACGAGACCGTGCGCTGGTTGTGCGCCTGGTCGTGCAAGCTACTGGAATTTACTATTCATTTTCACTGAAAATGCTTACGCACGGGCGTGCACTATGGAAGGCACGGGCGTGCGTCTGGAAAACTGGCCGTGCACACAGCGTGCACACAGGCGTGCATCTGGAAAAACAAAGGCTCACGGCCGTGCCATTCAGGCGCACGACCGTGCCATTCAGGCGCACGGCCGTGCGTCTTGTTCTTCAACAAGAGCACCGCTCAGAAAATGCACGAAATCGCCAACCAAAACACAATCAATTTCAAAGCCACTTCAAGTACATGTTCCCAGCACTTCAAATAACACAATCCAAGCTTCACATGCAACATGCGCTCATTCATCACAAATTTACCATGGAAACTTCTTGTTTCTCTCACTAAAACACACACATATCACATGCATGCTTCAAGGGTGGAAATTCTTCATCCAAATCAACATGCAAAGCCATATAAGCATTTCAAACATTCATCCACATGCATTTAACTCATCCATGGCATCAAAACTCATCAAACATGCTGGGAATTTGCGAGAAGAAGTGAAAGAACACTTACCTCTTGCCATGCTTCGGAAAACAAGCTTCAATCAATTATCTCTATGCTCTCAAACCGAATTAGGGGCAACCGGCTGCTGGATTTCCTCTCTAGGAATGGGAGCTGCAAATGGAAGAGAGAAACTTTGGCTAAAGAGAAAACTTGGGTGAGAAAAATGGCTAAGTTGACCATGGCTCACTTATATATTATGCCACGCACGGGCGTGCATCGATGATGCAGGGGCGTGCACAAGGGAAAATGAACTTAATTCATTTCCCGCTCACTCGCTTGATCGAATCCTTCCGAAAGGATTCCTACGAAAGCCATACGGCTCTGAAAACTTACTAACTCACCCCTGAACTTTACCAGACTCCCAATCTCTCTCGGAATCTCATTCCTAACCCCGAGACTCTAACCGAAAAGGCTTTCAGAATCTAGGATGCTACATTTCCTCCCCCTTATAAAAATTTCGACCCCAGAATTTACCTGAATAACTTTGGGAACCTATCCCTGATCTCAGACTCTACCTCCCAAGTGGCTTCCTCCACTCTCTGACTGCGCCACAAGACCTTCACAAGAGGAATCTGCTTGTTCCTGAGAACCTTGACTCTGTAGTCCAAAATCTGCACTAACAGCTCTTGATAACTCAAATCATCTGCCAACTCAACCTCTGAAAACTGAAACACATGAGAAGGATCCCCCATATACTTCCTCAACTGAGACACATGGAACACATTATGAATCCTGTCCATGCTAGCTGGCAAAGCCAATCTGTAGGCAACTGTCCCCACTCTCTCAAGTATCTCATAGGGACCAATGAACCTCGGGGCCAACTTTCCCTTTCTGTCAAATCTGAGAACGTGCCTGTACGGAGCAACCCTCAAAAAACCATGTCACCTACTGAAAACTCAATCTCTCTGCGTCTCAAGTCTGTATAGCTCTTCTGTCGATCCTGGGCTTGTTTCATCCTCTACTGGATGATTCTGATCTGCTCAATCATGCCCAGAACAATTTCTGGACCCACAACTGTCTCTAGAGAATCTCTCTCTCTAATCTCATCCCAATGAAGAGGAGATCTACACCTCCGACCGTATAACGCCTCAAATGGAGCCATCTAAATAGTCGTCTGATAACTGTTGTTATACGTGAACTCCATGAGGGGAATCAACTCTGCCCAATCGGTCTGGAAGTCCATACAACAAGCTCTGAGCATATCCTCCATAATCTTATTAATTCTCTCAGTCTGCCCATCTGTCTGAGGATGATAAGCTGAACTGAACTGCAATCTAGTCCCCAAGGCTCTCTGCAATGATCTCCAGAAAGCTGACAAAAATCTGGAGTCTCTATCTGACACTATAGTCCTGGGAACACCATGAAGTCTGACCACCTCTCTGATGTACAATTTCCCCAACTGATCTGTAGACATGCCCTGTCTGACTGGCAGAAAATGAGCTGACTTACTCAGTCTGTCCACAATCACCCATATACCATCGAATCCTCTCTAAACTCTGGGAAGACCAGAAATGAAATCCATAGAAATATCTTCTCATTTCCACTCAGGGATACTCAAAGGATGAAGTAAACCTGATGGTCTCTGATGCTCTGCCTTAACCTGCTGACATATCAGACATCTGGAAACGAAATCTGCTATGTCCTTCTTCATTCCTGACCACCAGAAACTCTTCTTGAGATCCTGATACATCTTAGTACTGCTTGGGTGTGCGGAATACACCGTACTATACACCTTTGACAAAATCATCTGTCTTAACTCTGAACTCTGGGGCACACATACTCTGTCTCTGAATCTCAAGATCCCATCTCTGAACTCAAAGTCTGGCACTGATCTCTCTGACATCCTCTGAATCATACTCTGAGTCCACTCATCAGACATCTGACACTCTCTGATCTCATCATACAGAGAAGATCTGATCTGAAATCTGGAGAATCCTGCAGTAACTATCTCAATCTGCTCTCTGGCAATCTCAAACTACAACTCTCTCTAAACTGAAAGACTGGATAAGGCAACTCGCCTGCTCAAAGTATCTGCCACTACATTGGCTCTCCCTGGATGATATCTGATATCACAGTCATAATCCTTCACCAACTCTAGCCATCTCCTCTGTCTCATATTAAGCTCTCTCTGGGTGAAGAAATATTTCAGACTCTTATGATCTGAATAAATGCTGCACTTGAACCTATATAAATAATGTCTCCAAATCTTCAAAGCAAACACAACTACAGCTAACTCCAAATCATGAGTGAGATATCTCATCTCATGATCTTTCAACTGTCTGGAGGCATAAGCAATAACTCTACCACTATGCATCAACACTGCCCCAATCCCCTGATGGGACGCATCTGTGTAAATATCAAACTCAACTCCCTCCTGAGGTAGTGCCAAAACTAGAGCACTAGTCAATCTCTGCTTAAGCTCCTGGAATCGTGCCTCGCACTCATCTGACCAAACAAATGGAACCTCTTTCCTAGTCAAGGCAGTGAGAGGCCTCGCTAGGCTAAGAAATCCCTCAATGAATCTCCTGTAATAGCCTGCCAACCCAAGGAAACTTCTGATCTCTTTTACTGTCTTTGGCCTCGGCCAACTCAAAACCGCCTCTACTTTGCTGGGATCCACTGAAATACCGTCTGCTGTCACCACGTGACCCAGAAATGCTACTCTGTCAAGCCAAAACTCACACTTGGAGAACTTGGCATACAACTGTCTATCTCTCAATCTTTGAAGCACATATCTGAGATGCTCCTCATGCTCTGCCACCCTTCTGGAATACACCAGAATGTCGTCAATAAAAACCACCACGAACCAGTCCAAGCAATCATGAAACATCCGGTTCATCAGATCCGTAAAGATCGCTGGGGCATTAGTCAACCCAAATGGCATCACCACGAACTCATAATGCCCGTATATGGTCCTGAAAGCTGTCTTGGGAATATCTCTGTCTACCACTCTGACCTGATAGTACCCAGATCTCAAATCAATCTTCGAAAACACTGCTGCCCCTCTCAACTGATCAAACAAATCATCTATCCTCGGCAGGGGATACTTGTTCTTCAGTATTACTCTGTTAAGCTCCCAGT
>JAJEJH010001219.1:0-10782 GCA_026122585.1 Anacardium occidentale | reverse complement strand
TTTTTGATTTTCAAAATTTTTTTTAAATTTTTTTAAATTTTTTTTAAATTTTTAAATTTATATAAATTTTATTTTATTAATTTATAAAATTTTAATATTAAAAAGACAAAAATACCCCTGATTATTACTGTATATATATTATTTTTAATATTGAAATTGGGTGATGGGTGGGAATCCAGGCTTTCAAACTTAAGCGGGTGAGACTTTGTCCCCATCTCAAACTATGGGTGGGAAATAGTCCTTTGGCCTTTAGAATAATCACAACATCTTTATTATCAAAATGCACGCACTATGTTTTATGATGACATCTAAATTCTAATTAAACAAGTTGATACAATATTTTACCCACAGGGAATATTGTATTTCATCATTAATTATGATGAAATATAAATTAATTTTATTCCTTGATCAACCCATAGACATTAAAGAATATTAGTAATTTATAGTTTTATCATTATTTATAGATCACTATATGTAATATCTTTGCCCATATGAAGATATTATGATATATGATTTTTATTTGACTTAGATTAATTTGCATTAATAGAACAATCATTACTGTTTGATAGGTTATGCCTCTTATTGACTATAAACATTTCTATGATTTTTAATTACAACTGAGCAACTGATTTTATATATGATTGATAATGTTTTTATACTAATAATGATAATTACACAACTTGAAAGGAGCAAGTTTTGTTGTATTTGGGGTGTATGGACCTTGATTATGCACTTTGTAAATATGGGTCACCTCTGTCGTCTGATATTAATGGTCCAATCGATTAATGATGTTTGTTAAATCTCATATTATGACTAGTATTTATGGTTTAATTCTAGAGTATGCAAATGTCAAAGAGTTGTTGAATGTCATTGAAACTCAATTTTTGACATCTGATAAGGCATTGCGATCCACCCTCATTAGCAAACTTATTTCTCTAAGACACTTAGGCATTAAGAGAGTTCATGAGCATATTATGTAGTTGCGAGGTATTTTTTCCAAGCTTAAGTTCCTAAAGATAGAGATAGATGACGATTTCCATGTGCATTATATCCTTAACACTCTCCCACACCAATACAACCCATTTAAGATTTCTTACAACACACATAAAGATAAATGAACTGTTAGTGAACTTTTAACCATATGCATGCAAAAGAGGGGAGACTATTATAAGAAGCAATAAGGTTGTGTATTGAACAACTGAATTAAGTAAGACATCTTCTAGTAAAAAATCTAAAGGGAAAGCGAAGATGCATGTGTTTGCTTCTGTTATCAAGAAGGATGGTTTATTTTGTTTCTTTTGTAAAAAAGGGAATATATGAAAAAGGATTGTCTTAAAAGACAAGTTTGACTGGAAAAGAAATGTGATCTTTTATATTTGGTTTGTTATAAATCTAATGTCTTTGTTTCTCATAATGATTGGTGGATTGATTCTGGTTTTACAATCTATGTTGCAAATACCTTGCAGAGTTTTTAAACTAAAAGAAATTATTGGAAAGTGAAAGCTACATCTATTCAGGAAATCAGATGTCTTTACATATAGAAATTGTTGGAACTTATAAATTAATTTTAGATTTGGGACATGTTTTAATGTAAACAGAACTTTTTATATTCCTAGTTTTTTTAGGAACTTGATTTTAGTTTCATGACTTGTACCTTTGGGATACACCTTCAACTTTTTTAGGTAGTATATGAAATTGTTTAAGAATTTTATTGTTATTGGTTCTGGTATACTATGTGATGGTCTGTTTAAATTAAATTTAAGCAATGTTTTATATAGTTTGGTAGCTTCATAAGAATTACTGGTATTAAACATTGCATCATAACTAAGAATTCTTCATTCTTGTGGCAGAGGAAATTAGGACATATCATCATCAATAGAATTAAGAGATTAGTAAATTCAAGTATTCTAGAAAATCTTGACTTTACTTGTTTCGATATTTGTATAGAATGCTTTAAAGGTAAACAAACTAACAAGTCAAAGAAATATAAAGTGAGATATCAGAAATCATACATACGGATATCTATTGCCCTGACTTAAGTTTTATAGTTTAAAAATATTTAATCACTTTCATTGATGATCACACTCGATTGATGTATCTCTGCATGCTTCATAATAAGGACGAAATATTAAATGCTTTTAAAATTTATAAAGCAAAAATAGGGAAATAATGTGCTAAACAAATAAAAATAGTGGGATCTGACTAAGGTAGTGAATATTATAGTAGATACATTAATTTTGGACAAACACTTATTTAATACACCTTGCCTAGCACACCATCATAGAATAGATTAGTTGAAAGAAGAAATAGAACATTATTGGATATGGTAAAAAGTATGCTCAGTAACTTTAGATTACCTTACATTTTATGGCTTGAAGCTTTTAAAATAACAGTGTATATTTTGAATAGAGTTCCAACCAAGACTATTCTTAAAATTTTATTTGAATTATGGAAAGGCTTAAAATCGAGTTTAAAATATTTACGTATTTGGGGATGCCCGTTGATGTCAGAGTTTATAATCCACATAAGAAGATCCAAGAATATTAAGTTTGTTTTATATTAGATATGTTGAAAATTCCAAGGGATATAGATTTTATTATCTAAATCATTCTAGTGGGATTGTCAAATCAAGAAATGCCAAATTCTTGGAGAACGATGTGGTTAGTAGGAGTAATCGACTTTGAAACTTAATCTTTGAGAACTGTGATTAAACCAGGGACATGATCCCTAATAGTAGAACTTTCTCATCAAATAGGTTGTTGGTTATTTGTTATACTATGATGAACATAAAGGAATCAACTATACTTGAACCATATTTTCCCGAAATAACTTTAGAAGATCATAGTGAACATTTTTTTCAAAAGGATCAACCAATTGTATAGTAGTATCAACTAGAGGTTGTTGAACCAACTTTAAAGAGATCTATTAGAGTTAGAAAATCAATAATTTCTATTAATTATGTAGTGTATCTATAAGAATCTGACTATGACATCACTATTAAAAATGATCTTGAGATACTTTCATAAGGTATTAAGTATGATAAATCTAGTTTATGGTAAAATGCTATGAAAGATGAAATGAATTCGATGATACATAATCAAGTTTGAGATCTTGTTGAATTGCCTATTGAAAAGAAACCTATAAGTTGTAAATGAGTTTTCAAAACCAAAAGGGATTCCAATGGTAATATTGAGCAATACAAGGTCTGTTTCATTGCCAAAAGGTTCATTCAGAGGGACGAAATTAATTATAAGAAGACATTTTCTCCTGTTTCTAAGAAAGATTCCTTTTGTATCATAATGATGTTGACTAACTATTTTGATTTTGATTTACTCTAGATGATGTGAAAATGACATTTCTGAATCGGGGTCTACAAGAGGAAGTTTATATGAAATAACCTAACAAGTTCATTTCGAGCAGTGGTGCAAACTTGGTACACAAGTTAAAGAAGTTTATATACGAGCATCAACATACCTCTCAACAGTGATATTTAAGGTTTCATGATGTTATCTCTTCATTTAACTTCATAGAAAATATCATGGATCAGTGTATTTATCACAAGTTTAGTAAGACCAAAATCGTTTTCCTTATGTTGGAATTGTTGCATGAGGTGAAATAGTTTTTCTCTCAAAATTTTGATATGAAAGATATATGTGAGACATCTTATATCATTAGTATTAAAATATATAGGGATAGATCTCATCATGTTTTAGGGCTATCTTAGAAAGTCTATATCAATAAAGTTCTTGAGAGAATTTAGATGAAAGACTATTCACCAAGTGTTGCACTGATTGTCAAGGTTGATAAATTGAACTTAGATCAATGTCCAAAGCTTGAATTTGAAAATGAACAAATGATAAACATTTTATACGCTTCAATGATAGGAAGTTTGATATATGCTTGGGTCTGTATCCAACTCGACATTATATTTGTAGTTAAAGTATTGGGAAGATATCAAAGCAATCATGACTTAGATATTAGAGAGCTGCAAAGAAGGTTATGAAAAACCTTCAGGGAACAAAGAATCTAATGTTTACATACAAGAAATTTGATAATTTAGAAGTTGTTGGATATTCAGACTCAGACTTCACTAGTTGTGTTGATTCTTGTAAATTAACATCTAGTTATGTGTTTTTACTAGCTGAGTGAGTCATTTTATAGAGAAGTGCAAAACAATCTTTGGTTGCCACTTCTACTATAGAAATTGAGTTTACTGCTTGTTTTGAGGCTATTACACAAGGTATTTGGTTACAAAGTTTTATTTTTGGACTAAAAAATGATGAGTCCATCACGAGACCATTAAAGCTATACTGTGACAACTTCGCTACTATGTTTTTTGCTAAAAACAATAAAAGTGGGAGTCAAAGTGTAGGACCCGCTGCCTCGAGTACCCCTGCTGCTGAACAATAAATCTCTTTCTATTAATAAACTGGAAATTGGGTACCCGAGACGGGAATCCTACGAAAAAGAAAACCCTACTGCTACTATACATAAGCGGAAGCTGAAACGTAACTGAAATATACAATGAGCCCATACTGGCTTTTCATATATATATATATGTCCTTACACTGTTCTAAAAATATACAAAATACATGACCTCACAGGTCCATACTGAAAATAAAATACATCTGGAAAATGTGTGTAGGGTCCCCTCTCGCAAGCCTCGGTCCACCCGCTCCTCGCCAGTAGCAAACTAACCTGAAAAGGAAGGAAGAAGGAAAGGGATGGGTGATAAAAATCACCCAGTAAGCATTCCTTACTTCCCCTGCCCAAACAAGCGACAAACACACACACAAGCACACACTGAAACTTGGCCTCGGCCCTATCCATACATCTAGTCGCTTGCTGGCGCTGAAACTGATTATTCTGCTGTTATCTGGATTACTGTTATCTGATTACTGATTACCTGCTTATTAATGAGTCATGGCATGATGGATGTCATGACATGCTGAACTGAAACTGAAACTGTATGCTGATGCATGCATCTGAATCTATCTGACTGTACCTGAAGGTACCTGCTGCTGATCAGGCTGATGAACACAGAGATTCGACATCCTGGCCAAGTGGGCTGAAAATTCTAGCTACTGGCTAGAAAACTGAATACTGAATATTGAATACTGAAATATTGTTGCTGAGCTGACTGACTGGTGTCAGAAAGCTGGGTCCCACAGATGCCCCCTCGAGTTCACCCTAAACTGAAACCCATAACTTGGGTTCTGACTGCTGAAATCTACTGAATTCGGATCCCTGGATTCTCATTCAGGCTACATGCTGTGTCATGCTATGCATATGCTGCATTCTTATCTGAAATCTGGATTATCTAATGTCAATTAGCCTTTGGATGGATTACCAAACCTTTAGAAGTCAAATTCTACCTTTTTCTGGAAAAACTGACGGACGCACGGGCGTGTGGGCTAAGCACACGGTCGTGCAGGAGAGACACACGGTCGTGCCAAACAAAGCACACGGGCGTGTGCCCAGACACACGGGATCGTGCCTCGGTCGTGTGTCTGGCCGTGCTCTCCTTTGGAATCACTGCGCATTTCTACTGAAAAAGCTACCACACGGCCGTGTCCCTCAGGACACACGGTCGTGCCCACTGTAAATCTGGCCATGTGCACTTCGTGCACACGGGCGTGCCCTTGCAGAATCCAGGGCACACGGGCGTGTGTCTGCGGGCACACGGGCGTGTGCCCGGCTCTACAACTCGAGCACCCACCTGGAACATGCAGAAGGCCATCCAAAACACATCCATTTCTCATCCAAACTGAAATTAAACATAATCACACATCCAAGGCACTTCAATAAACTCATACACATCATCAATTTCATCATTCATCTATTCCTACTGATTCCACCATGCAAATCAACTACTTCTCTCACTAACACCCACACAAACAGAGCATGTATGTTTCTGGGTGGAAAGTCATCACATAATCAGCATATAATCATCATCTCATCATCATATATCAACATACAAACATAACACAACAAACTGGAAATGAAAACACCGTTTCCAGCATCATCAAACCAGCTGGGAAACTGAAGGAGAGAGTAAGAAACACTTACCTCTCGCCATGGCTGCTGGAAACTATCTCTCAAGCTAATCTCTGATCTCTCTAGCTGAATTGGGAGCTGCTGGAAGCTGGAAATCTGATCTAGGGCTAGGAGCTGCTGAAAACAAAAGAAGCTGAGCTGAAAAAATGGGAAAAGCTGGGTGAGAAACTAATAAATCTCCCGTCTCTCTCTCTTGCTACCCACCTGCACGGGCGTGCAGGGCACTGTGCACGGGAGTGCACCAGGGAAAATGAATAAAAATCCATTTCCCGCGCTTCGCATGATTAAAACCTCCCTAAAGGCATCATACGAAGGCCACTCGGCTCTGAAAAACTACCATCTCACCCCTGAACTCCTCAAGACCCTCACCCTATTCCTAGTTATATTTCTAACCCCAAAACTCTATACCTAAGGGCTTTTCTAGAAAAACCCGGGATGCTACATACCTCCCCCCTTAAAAGAATTTCGACCCCGAAATTACCTGGCTAACTCTGGAAATCTACCCCGGATCACAGACTCTACCTCTCAAGTGGCTTCTCCCACACACTGACTAAGCCACGACAGCTCTACTGAAACTGATCTGCGAGACTCTTGTCTGTCTCACTGCTGATCTTGCCATCCGGCTTTACTTATCAATCAATGGCTTCCACGCTTCCGTTGCGCACTCTGATTCTCTGAGCTTGAACTCTGTTGCTCTTTCACTGTTGCAATCTCGCTGTTGCAATCTCGCTGTGGCTACACGCTCCAGGCACCACGCAAAGTCTTATTTGCTTTTGCCTTAAAAGCTCCCTGATCATTTCTCATTATGTCATCCTCTGTCACTGGAACACCAGTAACACTATCTGAGGGGATGACTCAACTCTCTCTCTGAGTCTGACATTCACATCCTTAGTCTCATCTGACATCTCTACCGAGATACTCCTGCTGGCCACACTAGGGTCAACCCCTAGTCTCTCCACTATACTCCAACTATAAAGCTTTGTGCGTGGCCCCACAATAAACCAAAACAGAAAGGAGTATCAAGATAGAGTCACTGACCAGTCTCTGCATGAGGGATGGTCTCTGCCTGCTCCTGGCGGACAGCATAACTCAAACTCTGCCTCCGCCTCCTCCTGAAGTGCCAGCACCTCCTCCAGGTGCTCCACCACTGGGCCTGGGGACATCTGCTCCACCTCTCTCTGCACTAACTCTATCTCTGGATGGATCTCTCCTACCTCTGAACTGTCTGGCACCACCTCTGCTAGGTCCAACTCTGGCTCCCTCTCTGGCTGGGCACTCCGCCATCTTGTGCCCTGGCTGACGGCACATGTAGCATACAATCTGGTCAGCCAAACACTCCCCGGAATGTTGCCTGCCACATCGGGGACACCATGGCAACTGGGGCTCAAATCTCTGTCTCTGAAAATCACTGGCTACTCCCTCGGTTAACATAGGTCTCTTGCCTCTGTCTCTATCCTCTGCTATCTGCTCTCTGTCAACCTCGCTGGTCATAGCACTCATCCTCTGGAGACCTGTCTCAGATCTGAGCGCTCTCCCCAAAGCATCACTGAACTGCTGGGGAGGATACGGTTCAGTCAGAACATCCTTGGCTATCGTAGGGTGCAAGCCGTGGATGAACTTCTGAACTCGTCCCATCTCAGTCCCCGCCAAACTAGGGACAAACCTCGCCAGGGCATTGAACTTGGTGGCGTACTCCTTTACTGAACTGGGCCCCTGAACCAAATCAATGAACTCCTGGGCCTTTGCATACATCATCTCGGTGCCTCTGTACTCTGCATCGAATAATTGCCTGAACCCTGCCCAGGTCATCTGCTCCACATTGGCGGAAGCTTAACTAGACTCCACCAAACTTTGGCGTCACCTCTCAAATGAAACACCGCAAATCTGACTTTCTCTCTCTCTGGCAGTGTGAATAAACCCATCACACTCTCCACTGATTCAACCCATTCCTCTGCCACTGCTGGATCTCGGGATCCTCTGAATTTTGATGGCTGATATGGTCCTGACAGATAATAAATGGGATGAAGTCTCGCTGATGAACTAGTGCCGGGTATCCTGGTACTCGCACCCTGGCCATACTCTGTAAACTCAGCTGGAGACTGATATCTCTCTCTGACAGACTGGGGCTGAGACTGATACTGTGGCTGAAACTGTGGCTGAGGCTGATACTGAGGCTGGGAATACCTTCTCGACGAGGTCTGAGAAGTTTCATACGGGGAAGAAGTAACCCTGGTGGATTCTGAAAAATTTCCCACACCAGCTCGCTGCAAATTCTCTCTGACTACTTCCCCAATCATCTCTCTCAACTCTGCTGGCCTCATAGTCACATGAGAGGAGCTCTGAGATCGCCGCCTATGACTAACACTCACAGGACGGACAGGGAGGCTACTACTGATCTCATCTACATATCTAGGGGGTTGCTCTTCTCTATCTACAAGCAAACAAGAGGTTAGAAACATACAACACAACAAATCTGGAAAGAAATTACCTGACTGTGCTATGAGGAGGGTCTGGACGATGGCTGCGAAGGAGAGAAAACAACACCACACACTTACAACTCAAATCTCTACTAAAATGGCACAGAGAACACGCTCTGATACCAACTTGTAGGACCCGCCGCCCCGAGTACCCCTGCTGCTGAACAATAAATCTCTTTCTATTAATAAACTGGAAATTGGGTACCCGAGACGGGAATCCTACAAAAAAGAAAACCCTACTGCTACTATACATAAGCGGAAGCTGAAACGTAACTGAAATATACAATGAGCCCATACTGGCTTTTCATATATATATATATATGTCCTTACACTGTTCTGAAAATATACAAAATACATGACCTCACAGGTCCATACTGAAAATAAAATACATCTGGAAAATGTGTGTGGGGTCCCCTCTCGCAAGCCTCGGTCCACCCGCTCCTCGCCAGCAGCAAACTAACCTGAAAAGGAAGGAAGAAGGAAAGGGATGAGTGATAAAAATCACCCAGTAAGCATTCCTTACTTCCCCCGCCCAAACAAGCGACAAACACACACACAAGCACACACTGAAACTTGGCCTCGGCCCTATCCATACATCTAGTCGCTTGCTGGCGCTGAAACTGATTATTCTGCTATTATCTGGATTACTGTTATCTGATTACTGATTACCTGCTTATTAATGAGTCATGGCATGATGGATGTCATGACATGCTGAACTGAAACTGAAACTGTATGCTGATGCATGCATCTGAATCTATCTGACTGTACCCGAAGGTACCTGCTGTTGATCAGGCTGATGAACACAGGGATTCGGCATCCTGGCCAAGTAGGCTGAACATTCTAGCTACTGGCTAGAATCTGCTGAATACTGAATACTGAAATACTGCTGCTGAGCTGACTGACTGGTGTCAGAAAGCTGGGTCCCACAGATGCCCCCTCGAGTTCACCCTAAACTGAAACCCATAACTTGGGTTCTGACTGCTGAAATCTACTGAATTCGGATCCCTGGATTCTCATTCAGGCTACATGCTGTGTCATGCTATGCATATGCTGCATTCTTATCTGAAATCTGGATTATCTAATGTCAATTAGCCTTTGGATGGATTACCAAACCTTTAGAAGTCAAATTCTACCTTTTTCTGGAAAAACTGACGGACGCACGGGCGTGTGGGCTAAGCACACGGTCGTGCAGGAGAGACACACGGTCGTGCCAAACAAAGCACACGGGCGTGTGCCCAGACACACGGGATCGTGCCTCGGTCGTGTGTCTGGCCGTGCTCTCCTTTGGAATCACTGCGCATTTCTACTGAAAAAGCTACCACACGGCCGTGTCCCTCAGGACACACGGTCGTGCCCACTGTAAATCTGGCCATGTGCACTTCGTGCACACGGGCGTGCCCTTGCAGAATCCAGGGCACACGGGCGTGTGTCTGCGGGCACACGGGCGTGTGTCCGGCTCTGCAACTCGAGCACCCACCTGGAACATGCAGAAGGCCATCCAAAACACATCCATTTCTCATCCAAACTGAAATTAAACATAATCACACATCCAAGGCACTTCAATAAACCCATACACATCATCAATTTCATCATTCATCTATTCCTACCGATTCCACCATGCAAATCAACTAATTCTCTCACTAACACCCACACAAACAGAGCATGCATGTTTCTGGGTGGAAAATCATCACATCATCAGCATATAATCATCATCTCATCATCATATATCAACATACAAACATAACACAGCAAACTGGAAACGGAAACACCGTTTCCAGCATCATCAAACAAGCTGGGAAACTGAAGGAGAGAGTAAGAAACACTTACCTCTCGCCATGGCTGCTGGAAACTATCTCTCAAGCTAATCTCTGATCTCTCTAACTGGATTGAGAGCTGCTGGAAGCTGAAAATCTGATCTAGGGCTGGGAGCTGCTGAAAACAAGAGAAACTGAGCTGAAGAAATGGGAAAAGCTGGGTGAGAAACTAATAAATCTCCAGTCTCTCTCTCCTGCTACCCACCTGCACGGGCGTGCAGGGCACTGTGCACGGGAGTGCACCAGGGAAAATGAATAAAAATCTATTTCCCGCGCTTCGCATGATTAAAACCTCCCTAAAGGCATCATACGAAGGCCACTCGGCTCTGAAAAACTACCATCTCACCCCTAAACTCCTCAAGACCCCCACCCTATTCCTAGTTATATTTCTAACCCCAAAACTCTATCCCTAAGGGCTTTTCTAGAAAAACCCG
>JAJEJH010001218.1:0-37823 GCA_026122585.1 Anacardium occidentale | reverse complement strand
TCAACTTCCCAATGATCGAAGCTGTTGCCCATATATAGTTCTTCTAATTGAGACAAACAGGAGATGACATTTGGTGCAATGTATTTTAAGTTTGAACAATTGCTCAAATCTAACAATTTCAACCGAGCCAATTGTCCAATTTCTGCTGGCAGCTGCTCAATATCAGAATGCAACAAGCTAAGAATTTCTAATTTTCTTAGCTGTCCGACTATTTTTATATCCCCTAATTGACAGAAGTCCAAACACAATGTTTGAAGATTATTTAGGAAAGAAATGGATGAAGGAAATGACGAGAATTTAAATCCGGTAAGATCTAAAACTTTGAGTTCTTTTGTCTCTTCGAAAAAAGCATCTGAAATTTGAAGGAAGAGATTTTCCGAAAATATGAGGAAGAACTCAAGTTTGGGGGAACCTAACCTTTCAGGAAGCTCATCACAATCTATATAGGGCAAAGATATAGCAGTTGAATGTTTTGATATTTTCTCCCCAAAGCCAGTGACATTTTGAATATTAAACATCAACTTCTCTGATGCAATCGATACAGCAACAGCATGAATAACATCATGCATTTTAACTTCATTGCCATAGTCACCATCCATCAATAAAGAAGCAGCTTTGAGACGATCTATCGACGTCCGCAACTTATCCCTTCCATTTTCCAATGTATAAACATCTCCAAACAGATTCCAACCAATACTATATTTTAATATGTCATCAGGGGACGCAGTATCACCAGGAGGAGCTATTAGAGCACAAAGCAGAAATAGTGATTTAGCTTCCTCACTTTTCAGAAAATTGTAACTCAGCTCTAAACTTGAATACAAAGTTTCATCCATATCTAGAATATGTCTTGGATTAGAACTTTGTAATTGAGCCAAGGCATATTTCCAAGCGTGAAGACCCTCATTTTTCAATGCATTTGCAATTGTTGAAATTGCAAGTGGTAAACCATCACATTTTGTAATAATCTCATCTCCTACAGAATGACGATCAGAGCTCTCTGCAGAGTCACCTACAATCTTCCAAAACAAATTCCCTGCGTCTCCATCAGATAGAGGACGAATGACTATGTCCTTCTGAGTCTTCATATCTTTGCTTAATAAATCCAAATTTCTAGAAGTTAACAATATCGTGCATGGCCTGATCTTTTCATCTTTTCTTTCTTTCGTAGCATCCTCAAACGGAATTCCAATTGCATCCAAGTCAACTTTTGTCCAGATATTATCCAGTATTATAAGTAAATTCTTCTCCTTTTTAATCCTGTACCGTAGTCGACCAGCCCTCTGATATTCACTCTCCTCCTGCCTAAATTCCAAGCCCAAATCGAAAGCAAGTTTTTCTTGAATTTTTTTGTAGTCTGGGTTCTGTGTTACCTCAGCAATGGCCACCTCTTGAAATAACTTGTTTTCCTTCGCCTGCCAAGCTACGTTTTTCACTAGTGTGGTTTTACCCACACCTCCCATCCCATACACCCCAATCCTGTTAACGTTAATATCCTGCAATGCCTCTATAATTTGCTGCAAAGCTTGCTCTCTAGAATTGAAGGCCTCATAGCCTCTAACGTACATGGATTCTGTCCTCCGTAGAGCAGGACGGAAGGAAACGCAAGGAAAGTTGGCTTTCTCCAGCAGATCGGCACCCTTCTTTGCGGCTTTCACTGCTTTTTTTCCAAGGTTGTAACATTGAATCAAATTAGGACATGCCAAGAAACAGCCAGCATCACTTGCTTTATCTTCCTCCTCAATGATGGCTTTTGCTACCCTTTCTGTGAAGTCATCTACATCACTCAGCCATTTCTTAACATTTTCATAGATTTCATCCCCCTGTCTTTGAGCTGACTGCACAGGTTTCTCCACCGTTTCTCTTTTATCTCTGAGATCCTCAATTTGTTTTTTGAGGTCGTTGACGTATCTCTGGTACTCGAACACATAAGATATCTGCTGTTTAAGAAAATCAAAAGCCAAATCTGTAGCTTTTGATGCAACTTCCTCAGCAGCACTGAGGGCTATTTTTTCAGCCATTGCTGAAAAACACTTGAACAGACACACACACACTCTCCCTCTTGCTCTCTCTCTCTCTCTCTCTCTCTCTCTCTCTTTTGTTTTCAAGTAAAGCTACAATTATGGGGTACTTAGGAAGCAAGGGAAAAGAAGAAAAAGAAGTGGACAATATTATATGACCAAATAATTCAGCAAATGTTTAAGAGGAAAGCTTAATAAATAAAATCTAGGTTTACACTGAGAATAAAAGCCAGGCCAATTAATAATGAAAACAGGGGAAAAAAGAAAACAGAAAAGATAAAGAATGAAACATAAAAAGAGGAAGACACGAACAACAAGCAACTATCAAAGTCAAAGTTTTTAAGAGCGAATCCTCAATGAAAGCAGTTTAGCTTGAAGCAAATAGATCACTAAAAATTCTAGAACGGACATTTTTTTTTTTTTTCAAAAATTTAAGGGAAAGCTCATTGAACAAATTCTAGCTTGAAGCAAACAGATCACTGAAAAAGCAGAAAATTATAAAATAAAAAAAAAAGGTAAGTAATTTGAAACAATAGACAGTTAAAAGAAAATAATTATAAAAGGAGGTTTAGAACAAGTAGAGGTTGACGGCTTGATCTGTATGTTTCCGTCAGAAGTAGAGCTGATAAGTGTTGAAGCAACAGAGAGTGTTTGTAGGTAAGAACATGAAATGAAATGAAGGAGCTGAAGAGGTAGAAGATTCAACGCCCATGTCTTTCTCACAGCTGGCATCTACCGTCACCAAAGTACATAGTCCCACCCAAGGTTTTCACTAAGGGGAAGTATGTATGACTTTTAACAATTTAAAATGTAGTAGTTAAATTTAATGACAAATCATTAAGATTTAATAATTAAAAAAATATTTTTATTTTTTTTGCAAAAAAAATTTAAAATAATAAAATTAATTTTATAAAAATTAATTTAAAATAAAAAAATAATATTATTGTTTTTCATTATGATTGATGAAGATTGTGTTTGTCAAAAAAAGAAAACGATCAATTTGATCGTTTCTATTAAATGGAATGATTAAACTAAGTGATTATTTTTTATCATCTGATTTATTTTTCGATTGCCACTATTGTTGATAATGTCATTAACGATAGTGATAATTTTTTTATTTTTAAAAATTTTTAATTTAAAAATTAAATTATATTTTTTTTATGAGAATAATTTAGTTATTTCATCAAAAATGTTTAAAAAATTGGATAAAAAACAGTTAAGATGTTGTTTATTTTAAAAAATTAGAGAGCAAACTTCTGATAGAGAAAACATTGGGTCGGATAAGGACTTTGGCCATATATATAAAATATTAAGAATGACCAGTGATCCACTACCCATGAAAATGGTTAACAAAAATTATTAATGAATTTGTGACGCTTGCCCAAGTTGTGCACAAGAAACCATGGGGCTGCTTCTTATAATCATTTAATATTATCAAGTGGCTTCAGCCTCCCAATACCAATGTAAAGTTGTTATCAATTTTTAGAGCCGAGGACTTTTTCCACGTAAAAATTGATGAAATGATAAATTTTTATTATTAATTTAAAATAATTAAATTATTGTATATTTATTAATAATTTATTAATTTTAATAATTAAAAAGATTTATATTATTTATTTAAATATTATGATAAATTGAGTCAATATGTTTTTTTATGTTTAGTATATATCGAGTCAAGTTCGAATACTTTTTAGTTGGAATTTAACGAATCAAAATTAATGGTGATCCAAGCTCGATTCAATCTCTTAGTTTAAAATTCAAAGTTTTATTTGAGTTTTTTATTTAAATTTATGGCTTAAATAAATGTCTTAAGTTTGTAGCTCATTAATAAATTGACATTGTTTTACTCTCGATAATGAGTAAAATAAATTTTATTTTAATAATTATTTAACATAACTCAAATTGAATTATTAGTCAATCTTGAATTGATTTGAGTAATATACTTGACTCACGAGATGGAACAATCTAAACTCCCTTCAGCTTGAGTTAAACTTAGTTTTATAAACGAATTAATTTTTTCAATTCAAATTAAACGAATTTAAATCAATCTGAATTAAATCGAGTTGGGTTTTTAAGTCGAGCCAGCTCGATTGGGGTCCAACCTTACTACTATCAAAGCATTGTCTGCTTTAAATACAATATATCATAATTTTGTTTTTAGGATATAATTGTCTAACATATGGGATTTTTCCGAGTGTTACAAAGACAACATAGAAAGAAGCCTGTAATGCACCCACCCATTCCTTGGAGATTAAATCAATTGCTAATTTTCTTGAAGATAATAACTACACACGTGGATATCAATTGAGTTAACTTTGAACACCTTTTAGTTCGAATTGTCTAGTCAAAGACAAGGGAGCCTCAAGTTTAATTCGGTCTATAAATTCAAATCAAATCGTAAGTTAAACTCAAACAAAATCAAACTCATCATTAGTTTGCAAGTTAGATTAAACCAAATTCTTTACGATTTGAGTTTATCTTGGTTTTCAAAACAAGCCAATCCCCATAATGTTGCCCTATATTACTGGATGATCCTGCAAGATTTTGATTCCATTATTGATGAATCAACCACCATCCATAAGAAATGTTGTGTTTCCAGGCTTCCGTCACCTTAAAGTAGAAGTATTTTTTTGGCAAAGGAGTAAAAACGAGACAGACAAAAATTTTGATGCCAAAAATTCAATGGCCACACTAATCCCTTATCCCACTCCCACAAAATTACAAGAAACTTTGCTGGATTACCATTTCTTATCTAAGCAAATAAAGCAATTATTGACACTTTCGGTTACAAATTTGTCCTTCTCTTTTCATAACATGTAAAATTCAGAATTCTATTTAATACCTAACCATCATAAGCTTGGTAATTTAAACCAAAGAGAGGATGTTACCATAATATTGTGATACCCGATGATTTAGAAACTTATGCCTAAATCTTAGAGACATTAGTAGTCATATTTTAATATGATTCAATTATCAATACAATTGATCAGATTAAAAAAACCCGAATTATGCTATTGACCAGATTAAAACCCGGTTTGATCATTAAAATATTGTTGAAGACTTTATAAAATCGAGATCTAATATATGTTATTCACCTCCTTTCAACAAAAAATTCTTATTTGATTCGAACTATTATTAATTGATGTTTGGTCGGTTTGTATGAACAAGCAATCACATGGGCATGTGCCGCCCAACAGAAAAGTTCACAAACTTATTTTAAGTTCACATGGGAGATAAGATTATTCTTGAAGATCCGATCGAGAGGTAAGGATTTGTAACGTAAATGCATTCACATGATTACCTGAAACGCTTAAGTTTAATGGTGTTGAATTGAGGTGGCTGCTTTTTTGTATTGAACTTCTCTAATTTTGGGGTTGTGAAATTTAACTAATATTTATCAATGAATTAATTAGAGCAACTATTGGATATCTGTTTCATGATTTGTCCAAATTATAGCGGGAAAAGTAGATTTGGAGCTCTGAAGGAATTTGTTAATAGAATTTTGAACCATATTGCTTGAGATACAGAGGCTTGCGGAGATGTAATCAAACTATATGCTAGTAGAAATGGATGCCTTCAGCTGAAAGCTGTTTATGGACTATTTTGTTTTTGTCCACATGAAATGAAGTTTTTATGCATCATTGCTTGGTTTAATTCTTATTCTTATTATGTATTTTTATTTTTAATTGTGTTTTATTAATTTTTAAAAGAAAATGAAACTGTTTAAGAGTATTTTCCCTTTTTTTACTCCTTTCTTCCATTTGTTTTTTTGGAAGTCATATTGTGTTTTGCATAGAATTGGTTCTCATTTTTTCTTGGTCTTTTTGTTTTTCTAGGGAACTAGTGCGACAGTTATGTCATTATTTTAATACGATGTTTATAATTTCTTATTGTCTGTGTTTGATGCATAAATTAGGTGAAAATTTGATAGTGTGAACATTAAATAGTTTTAAAATGATTCGCGCAAGTAGAAGGGGATAAATTAATACAACGCAAGGTTATGACACATGATCATGAACGTGTTGACATAACCTGGATCAATAATTTGGTGACTGAATTATTTTGATTATATATCTGTTCATTTAAGCTGGCAACTGTCCTTTGGAATTTTAATAATACAGTTAGCTTCTAGGAGTTGACTAAATTGTTATGATATTTGCTTATTTCAGCTGGCGTATCTGGTTATCCCCTTGAAAAGGTCGAGGCAAATCTGCGTTAAGAAAGTAAGTTCCAAATCAGGTTATGGTCAAACTTTACGGTTTTCTGCATTTTTTAATTTCCTTTATGATTTTGATTTTAAATTACTTCTTTCCTTATAACAGATGAAGTTAGCTCGATTTTCAGAAACGAGCCGATGCTCATAACCTTACCCTATCCTACTGGATAATCCTGCATTATTTTGATTTTATTATTGATGAATCAACCACCATCCATCACAATTGTTGTGTTTCCAGGCTTCAGTCACCTTAAAGTAGAAGTCTTCTTTTGACAGAGGAATGAAAATGAGACAGACAAAAAATTGATGCCCAAAACTCAACGGCAACTAATCCTTTATCCCACTGCCACAAAACTCCAAGAAACTCAGCTGGATTACCATTTCTTATCTAAACAAATTAGGGAATGATAATATCATTGCTTGAGAAATTTTGCTTATCTTAAATGATACATCATATAGTTATTGACACTTTTAGTAACAAATATGTTTTTTTTTTTTTTTATATTATTTAAAATTTATATAGTAAAGAGAGTAATGAGCATGTGACCATAACATTATTATACCCAATGATTTGAAAAATGATTCTTAAATCTTAGAAAGGTTAGTATTGATACCTTAATATGACATTAAAATATCAAATATTTTATACTATGTTTAAAATTTTTGACTAATCGTAAGATGATTTGATCAATAATGGAAACCCTTTTCTTGTATTTTTAGTGATGAAAATTTCAGAAATGGCATCTCAAGTTTCCAGCAACAAAACAAGCCCTAAACTCATGCAATTCATACCCAATTTATGCCACAAATTATGCTACTTACTTGACAATAATTTACAAGATTGTGAAACCTCAAACATAAAGGATTTCTCCACCAATTTGAGGGTGAACTAAGGATAAAGGAAATTCCACCACCAAGGTTCTTCCACCACCACTAACTTCCTCTTGCTAGAAAATTGGATAAAGGAAATAAAATTCACATGAGCCACCAAGCTTCATGGAACCAAAGAAAGCCAAGGCTTTTCTAATTTTTCATTTCAACAAAAGCTCTTTTACAATGAGTTTGGTTTGCCTTTTATAGGCAATATACAACTTTGGTTAAACTAACCATAATCAACTTAAATAAAATAAAAGAAAACATACAAATACAAATTATAAAAGTTTCCTAAATCTAATTACAATGCATAATTTAAATACAAACATATTTTAAAATATCATAAGTTGCATGCTTGTATCTTCATGTAATTTTTTGAATTGACCTTGATTCGAACTTTTCAATGTGAGAGTTCGATCTGAATTGATTGCTCGAATTCGATCCAAAGAATCGTTGGCACTCGAATCCATGTCGGAGGTCATTTGAAACTCAAAATATCAAGGATGTTGCTTTGGAGAAGTTATGGGAGCTATGGCATGCAAAATTGGCTGAAAAATAGGGGAATGGTAGAATGGAGGGCAAAATCCAAGTGTCGCGGAGCCATGCCACGACCTGCTCCATGCATGCAGGTAGCGCGTGAGCAAGTGCAGCATCGCTCACACGCATGCGCGCAGCGCGCTTGCTTGCGCTACAAGGCAGCGCTCGTGTGCGCACATTTGCGCGACAGGGCGCAGGCAGGGTGCCCATGGGCGTGCGCGAGGCCGTGTGTGCCAGGCCAATTCTTCACTTGCATGTTTTCGCCCTGATTCTCATTCAATTTGACTCCCGTTTCTTTCATGGGCTTCGTATGAAGCCATTTGATGAATTCATGCTCTTTAATATACCCTTTTTTATTTTTTCGAGCTTGAGCACGAATCGAAGGCTTCGCCAGAAATTGTGCGAAATGGTTTGGAATTCCTTTTGAATGTTTTGATGGAAGTCGAATAAGCTCATTTTTCTTGCATTATTGGCTTGAGAAGGCTTCGATAGGCTTGAGAAACACTTTGGAGTCGTCAAGGCATGTATTAGTGATGATGTTTCTGAATTCGCACTTGGATTCGAGTTATGATATATATCATGATTGGATAATTAATAGAAATTCATGATAAATAATAAACTCATTATTACTAACATAACAAATATATTACTTAAATAATTTCAAATTTAATTATTTATAAATTACATAAGTTCCTTAGAATAGTTCATTTTTATTCTTTTTATAAAATATAGTTATTCATATAACTATATTTTATAATAAGGTTTCAAAATTTAAGACAACATCCATGAACGTTTAATATTTGATAAATAATATACAAAATTATATCATGTATTCCTACTTACACTATAGTTGAAAATTTTATTAGATCATAAATACTATTTGTATACTTTTTTTTAACGAAAGCTTTTCTAAATATATATTTAATTTTTTAATAAAATAAAAATATATTAATAGATATATCAACACAATATACAGGCTTTTCATCTAATTTATTATATTTTTTAAAAGTGTAATTACTATTTCTAAAATTATTAAGAGATATATTAAATTTTTAAAAAATACTCTCGTTCCTTTGAATTTCAAAAAAAGTTTCTTTTAAATTCTCAAAAAATCTTAAATTTTTTGTCAAATATGAAACCACTCTAAAATTTTTTAAAAATTACACTTTGCCCCAAAATGTCATTCTATGCAAATATTAAATGTAAATGTATTCGATATATAAATGTTATTTTTAAATATGGTAAGAATAAATAAATAAATTTTCTATCTGTTTTAAATTTTGTTTATATTTATCCATTTGTTTTAAAAATATGAATAATATGAATAATTTCTAATAGGACATTTACACCTCCTAACTTATGTTTTTAAGGGTATTTAAGGTCATGAACTTTACCTTATTTTGGATTTATAAGATGAATTATTATAATATTGATTAATTTGTATAGACATAGTAGAGATAGTATGGTTGAAACCAATCATTTTTTGTTATAAAAAAGGTATAATCTGATCATCAAACTAATCAAATGACGATTTTCAATCACCTAATTAAAATTATTTATTTTTAATGAAAATATTTTGATTATTTTATAAAAATTTAAAAAATTAATTAATAGATAAATATTTGATATTTAAAAAAATTGGAGGGAGACTTTGTCATCTATAAAACCTTTAAGTGGGAATAGGTCCTTTGACCAATATATTAGTGTGCCACCTGAGTCCCGCTCAATATCTTCTTTAGTTTTAGTTTCCTTCTTAACTTTATAATCTAAAATAATATATTAGAAATTTACAGATTTAAGTAATTTTATTATAATACTTTTTAAATAACACTAGATGTCTTTTTCATATCTTGTTTGTTAAATTTTAAAATTAATTTAATTGAATGACGTGTAAAATATAAAATATAAAATCATTTATTTAATGGGAATCTAAACTTAAAACAGCCAAATACCCGTTATTATAAAAGAATTCCCTTAGAATAAAGTGTAAAAGAGAGAGCAATTGATGTAAAAAAAAAAAAAAAAAAAATCTGCTTTTGAAAATTAAGAAACAAATTTTTAAAAAAATATGTCTCACCGGGAACTGCACTTGCTCCAGTTTCGTTTAGATTTGGCGAAATAATAGGTTTTTTCTTATCTAAATATTAAAAATTAATTTTTTTATTTTAATTGTAAAAAAATATTTGTATTATTTTGTTAAAATTTTTTATTTAAATATAATAATAAAACTATATGTAAAATATAAATATTATTTTTTAAAATTTATTAAAAGATAAATAAATAATTTTTTCCTCTTATTTTAAAAATTATCAAAATTAATTTTATAAATTTTTAAAATATCTAAATTTTCAAAAATACCTTTTTTTAAGTTTTTAAAAAATTTTAAAATTTTTAAAAATTATGCTTTATCTTAACTATATAATATTTTATTCAAATATTATAATAAAAAATACATTTTAAATATAAATGTAATTTTTCAAACTTTTTAATTTTAACTAAATAATTTTTCTATCATAGTTAAAAATTAGTTATATTTATTTACATATTTTAAAATATATTATAGAACAATATTTTGTAATAGTATTTTAATTTTAACTTATTATCTTTATATATATATATATATATATATATATATATATAAAATTGTCATTTTTATAACTATTAGATAATTAAAATTTTAAAAAATACCTTTAATTTTACTAAATTTAAAAACACCTAGTTTAAAATTTTAACAAACAATATAAAATTTTTAGAATTGAAATTGATGAACATAATTAAAATAGGCAAAAAAATAAAAGGAGGGCAAAATAAGAAATTTTAATTCAAAGTGTGATAAGAGCACCATCATTCTGGTGGTGCTGAAGGGGCTTAATACATTCAGTTTCCTAGAATGTTTACCCCGCACAAGAAAATTATATATACATCAGTTCAAAGCTTTCATAGTATAAACAAACAAAACCAGATTGACCTTGGTGTTTTTTTATCCTTATCAGAATTCGTTTTATTCTTCTTTTATCTTCTTGTCCTGTAACATTATCACAAACTTTGCTGGTAATATTGCTGTCGTCAATCTCTGATGCAAGAGCTGCTGCTGAACACTCGTACTTCAGATCTTCCAGATGCGCCTGGTGATAAGAATAATTCAGTTTAAACCATCATGCGTTAAATTGCTAAGAGATCAAGCAAAGGATCCAGGAGCAAACCTTCAAGAATGACTTCAATAAAGGCACAAAGATTGACCTATAGTCATTCGAAGACATCTCCTCAAGTTCCAGTTCATGCTGCTTTGTGGCACAAATACCCTATGACATTTTAGCCTCGAAAATGGCCAGCTGCAAGAATGAACATAGTGAGACCAACAGCTACAAGAATGGCTGCTTCGTTTTTGGCTTCACAATCCGAAACGCCTATTGACCGTCTAGGAACTCACGACCAAGAAAGGCTTCCTGTTTCAATTTGTATATGGAGTTGTTACTTGAGCTCTGTTATGGGCTCCGGGATGTTGGATTACACTTGAGTTGAGGTAAAAGAACTTTGCCTATTTGGTTGTTTTTGCATTGCACATGTACATCATCAGATTGTCTTGGTTCCCAAATTAAAATGTGTTTTCTATGGGGCACAAGAAGCGTCGAAATTTTGGCTGAATTTGAGATACATGTGCTTGCTCTGTACAGGGATACAAGCCTTCAGTTAGCACACAAATTTTCGAACAGCTTCAACTAAATACAACATCTGGACAAACGTGTAAACAGAGGGCACTCCGCCTTCAACAAAATGTGAGGATAAAATCAGTTAAGATGGCAGAAACAGACCGTAATAGGCAATCACTGTTGTTCCTTAGAGTATTTGTTAGAAACCGACAAATTCTACAAACTTGGGGTGTTCAAAATTAGTTTGACAATCAAACTGAATTGATATTTGAACATAAAACCAAACTAAAAAATAAATAATTAAAACAATCGATTCAGATAAATTTAATTATTTTGGTTGAATTATTGATTTGTATATTTTTAACGACTGGTTAACTAAATTGATTTTCAAAAAATAAAATAATAAACAAAAAATTGAAGAAAAATAATAAAGATGACTTCTTGAAATTCAATTCAAAATTGGTTAACTAAAATTTTAATTTGGTTAATCAGTATTTTTGGTTTGGTTTAAAACCAATTAATCCTAAACTAGTTCGATTTGGTTTATAATTTTCTCTAAACTTAAAATTCGATTTGAATCAAAATAATGACCTGGTTTTGAACACCCCTTCAGCTAGTATCAAATTGTTAAGAACCAGCAATTAACAACCAAACAGATTTTAAGAAGAAAAGATTAACAGCAAAGATTTATGAGGATAGACACTGAATCTACATCAATTCAACCTACATTAAAATGGATGAGAGTGGCTAAATATGAGTCTGCCAACTTCCCACCTAAATATGAGTCCTAACAAGCTGCATATTGTTTGCCCAAGTGTTTGGCGACTGGTGGAAACTTGAATACATAAAACAAATCCAACAACAACAGAACAAAATGTGTACACAGGGGGCATTCCACCTCCAACAAAATGTGAAGATAAAATCAGTTGAGATGGCAGAAACAAAGTCCCTCTTTACCTGGAGGAAACGGAGTCATGCTGTTCCAGACCCCATTTCAAGGAATGACCTCAATCTTCTAGGAGCTCCGCGCATTCTGCAATCATAAAGCAAAGCACATTGGATTAAGAAAATAAAAAAAGCCATGGACCCAATCAATTTAATTCACCAAACAGTACAAAAGCATGAGGTATTTTAGTGAGTCAATAATAATATACCATATTTTTGAATAAGTATTGTATGGTGGAATTAAGGTTGCCTTCCCGAAATTCTTCTACTTCATCCTCTCCTCCTGTCAGCTGTAGTTTTTCAAGCTTTGGTGTGCTTAAAACTCCATGACAAAAGGTCTCCATCTCCAAACACTTTCTGACAATTACTTCTTTCAAGAATGGGAATTCAAGAGAATAACCCCCACAACAAAAGCTTTTAAGGCTCGGCAAACAGAGAAGTTCCAAACAATTTAATTTGCTGAAAACAATTGAATTCTCTGTTACTTCATCTCCTGAATGCGTTATAATTTCCTCCATCATTTTGCAATCAGATACATTCATTCTAGTAAGTCGATCCAGAGTTTTAGCTTTTGAGAGAGTGAGTAAATATCTCAATTCATCACACTTTGAAATTTGCAAAGTATCCAAATTCTGGAAGGACATTGATAAGGACCATGAATTTTCTAAACTGCCACATTCTGACACTTTTAAACTCTTTAGATTTTGAAAAGCATTGCTACACTGAAAATTTCCTCTCCACAGTTGCAGTAACCTTGACATTTCACATAATTCTAGTCGTTTCAAGCTAGGGAATGCATCCTGAGAAATCAGTCAATCACAAAAAAAGTGTTGAAACAAAAAACAGAAGAGATGAAATTTGTGATATGTGCGGACTTACTTTATCCATGATGAGAATAATCATAATGTTGTCTAGTGATAAAATTTACGGATTGCTAATAATAAATTCAATAGTAATTTTTAAGAGATTAGATAAAGTTAAGAGAGAGTCAGAATTCTGCAAAATTAGTGATACTGCTTTCTACTTATTAAATTATAGATATGATCTAATTGAGTACTTGATGTTCAAACCTTGTCAACAAAGAACAGTGTTTGTTGACTGTCTCCATGACTCCCTTGGATGCTTAATAATTCTGAAGCAAAGATCTCCACGTTATTACATCCATGTACCTTCAACACTTTTAAAACTGGCCATTCTGAAATATGTATTTCCGGGTAGAACCTTGTGAAACTTGGTAGCATTTGAAGACTCAACCAGGTTAATTTAGAAAACAAAAACCTAGGGAGTGCTTTCTCCTTTGGAACAATTTTCTCCGGCACGCCTGAGCTTTTCTCAAGTACTTCAAATATCTCTTCAACTGAATCACAGTTTTGTACTTCCAAAAATTTTAGTTTCTGGTGACTCCCGAGCATGTTAGATGGGAAAACACTCACAAGTCTTTTACAAAAGTATAAAAACACGCGATTTAATTTGCAGAAGGAATCCAACAAGACCTGATCGTCCCAGATCTTTACCAATTCATCACCATGACTGATTTTCAATCTCTCCAAACTAGGAAGTCTTACCTGAAGATTTCAAATTACAATTATAACATAAACATCCATTATTAGTAACTTAAAAATTATAAATCTGATATGATGAATGAGAAAAAAAATTGAAAAGAAAATAAAGGGACTGATCACCTTCTTATCAAAAAGAGATTGTATGCGAGTAGAGTTCTCCTTCGCATTCATTCCATCAGGTTCTTTGCTTGATGCTGCCATGTCACCACTTACAGAATTGGAGATGAATGTTTGAATACCCGGGCAGTTGTCAATCCAGAGTCTGAATAAGGAGGACATTTCAACCAAATTTGCAGTGGAGTTGCAGAATGTTGTGAGTTTTGGAAGATCTCTAAGCTTCAGCTGGTATAACTTAGGAAACAGCATCGTACTTGATCTCTCTTCATCTTCATCTATTACTCTTTCCATGAACTTACAGTTAGATATCTCCAGCTCCTTGAGTCTGAAAAGACTATTGACCACTGAAGATGGGAACAAATATTTTAAATGCTCAAAGCCATCAATGCTCAAGACTGTTAATTTCTGGAAGCAAGATAATTCCGAACAGGGTAACACAGCCTGCAGGGATATAAAATGTTTTTATTTTTATATTAAAAAAAAATAAACTTCATTTGTTTCCAATATATAAGAATTTAGATGATAAAACATATCATAGTGTAAAAAGAATTGAAACAAACTTACCTTAACAGTGAAAAGGGATGCAAGATGAATACTAAACTGCTTCATATGGATCTTTCGGCAGTCCTTAACAATAATAGTTTGCAAGGGAGGACATTCCAAAATATTACTTCCCGAATAGAAGCTTGTCAAGTTAGGCAATGACTCAAGCTTAACAGAGTTCAATCGAGGGATTATAATGTTATCGCTCACTCCATCTTTTTCCCCTTCCTTTTTGATGATTTCTTCGATCAAAGCACAGTTCTTCACCTCTATCTCTTGGAGTTGAACAAGACCCAACAGTACAGATGGGGTAAATATACATCTCAAGCGGTTGCAATTCTCAATTTTCAATGATTTCAATTTCTTTAAGCCCAAAATTTCTTCATGATTTTCCTCCAAGGCAAACAATTGTTCTAGTGACTCACAACTCTTTACATCCAACATTTCCAGATTTTTGAAGTGGCATAACACATGGGGTGGAATACCACTTGAGATGTCTGAAAATTTATCCACTGCCAGTGACTTTAAATTCGAGAATAAATTGATTGGTAATGAATCGTTCCATAATTTTTCTTTCAAATTGGAGAATTCAGAGAGTGTTAAATGTTCAATGTCACGGAAACCAACCTATAAAACCAAAAATTAAAATATTAAAACAAAGTAAAATTACGATTCTATATTTTAAGGGGTCAAAACAAAGGAAGTTACCTGAAAGTTAAGAATAAAAATTCATATTAATATTGGATTTTGAGAATAACGTTTTACCCCTAATCGACAAGTTTTACATTCTTGTAATAAATTTTTTATCCCTAACTAGTAACACCCAAAAAAAAAAAGGTTTAAATATGTGAAGGTCATCAATAAAAACTTGGACATGAATCCGTGGAACGAGATGAATCTTGTGCTGCTATTTACTAGACAGGAAGCAAAGAACATAGGCGATATGTATAGATGAATGCAAAGACAAGAAGCAACAAAACAAAAAAACAGTACTGCAATATATTTATAAAAGGAAAAAAAAGTTTGGTGTCTTTTGAAAAAATTGAAATATTAATCTACCCCTAGTAGTTTTAAAAATGGCAGTTACAACTACTAAGAATTGAATGCAATATATTATGAGTGTAAGTGTAATATTACAACTATTGAAGTCATATTATATTTTCAAAACATACGAGTGCTTGAAAAGATCTTAAAAATTAATTTCTGATTTTTAAAATATTTTTATAGATTAAATTATCATGCTTAAAACGTTAATGTTTGATATGTAAAATAGTTGTTTTTTATTTTTTTAAAATTAATGCATAGTTATATATACATACATACATATATATATATATATATATATATATATATACACATACATACACATATATATACACATACATACACATATATATACATACATACATATATATATATGTATATACAAAACACATATATATATATGTATGTATACATATATACATGTATATATGTATACATACATATTATACATACATACATATATATATTTATATATGGCAATGTTGTAAATGAAAAAAAAAAAAGCAAAGATTTTCTGAAAAGGTAAATACCATATCTGCAAACATTTGTTGGATGGTAAAATTGAGACCATCTTCCAAAAAATATTTTTGCCCTTCATCTTCTTCTGACACTTGCACTTCCTTTAACAATGGTGTGCTTAAAACTCCTTGAGAAAATATGCTTAATTTTGGGCATTGATTCACAATAACTTGCTCCAAACATGGGAATTTAAACGAATAATTGGCTGAGCAAAAGAATGCCAAGCTTGATAAACAGTAAAGCTGCAATACTTTTAATTGGCCAAAAACAACCTCCTCCTCTCTGTCTCCCTCGTTACCTATTACCTCTGTCACTAATTTGCAGTGTCTTATTCTCAATATTGTGAGATTGACAAGACTTTTGGCTGCTTCGCATGTTAGTACCTTGGCTAATCCATCACAATTGCATGCCTCCAGAGTTCTAAGATTTTTTAAAGACGGTCCAGATGGCATTAAAATTGTCAAACAATAACAATACCTTACTTGTAAAGTTTGAAGATTCTGAAGAAATGTGTCCCCTTGGAAATCTTGTTTCCGTATACCTCCTTGTTCATAGGGGAATAGCTCTTTGAAACTATTACCACTAAAACAAAGTGATTCCAAACAATTTAATTTTTGAAGGAAATCGAACAGAGAAGCAACAAATCCATCATCAAAGTTAACCAGACAAAGCATTTTAAGTTTGCCAAAGCCCTCAGCTAGATGACTGTGGAGGAATGCTAATCTGAAGTCATGAGCGTCTAAACCCAACTTCTCTAAGTTTGGTATGACCTTCATAAGTAAATAAGAATGTGTGAGCATTCACTCATCAACGAGTACATATATATATATATATATATATACACGCGTGTGTGTGTGTGTATATATATAAAAAGAAATTGGTGTACTTTATTGATACATTTAAAATTATTAAGTAAATATCTTAGGAAGTGACACATAAAACAAGAATTACATAAGTGAATGACGATTTATTATTAATAAAATGAAAAATATATTGAAACTGAAACATTCAGTTGATTAATATATATTAGCTCAGTAAATTTACATAAACAAATTTATTGGGTGACATCTAATCCAAATCCTAATTTTAAGTTGGTGTACTACATTTTTAAGCCCAATTGTTATTTAACAAATATCAATTCATAAACAGAAGGTTTTTGTGCTTATCAATCTAGATGATGTAAAGATGTTTTATTTGTAAGTCAATATCGATGAAATTGAAATCATACCTTTTCTAACAAAAACAGGCCAGACTGCCACTTCCTTTCTTTGGCTTGGAAGCTAGGAAATTCAGAAGCATACACTTTTATCTTCTTGCATCCATACACATTCAACCCTTTTAGCATTGGCCATTCTATTGCATGCAACCGCGGGTAGAAACTTCTGAGTTCCTGCAAATCCTCAAGGTGGATATATGTTAACTTTGGAAACAAAAATGTTGGGGCCACGTTAACATTCTCCTCAGAAACAATTTTCTCCAACCCACAAGACATTATCCGTAGCTCTTGAAGTTGCATGAGACTAATGGCTGTAGAAACTGGAAATAGACTTTTCATACTCCAACAATTCTCAACAGTCAATCTCTCTAGATTATGAAAGGTCAGATTTCCTTGAGTACTAGATGGAACAATAGTCAATATCTTTTCACAGGATTCTACTCTCACTACTTTTAGTTTGTGAAAGGACTCTGCATGGAGTTTTTGGTTGTGCCATATCAGCTGCAAGTTATCCAAGTGTAAGAGCACCATCTCCTTCAAGCTTGGAAAAGCAACCTGCAGCAAACAATTAATGATGTTACTTTGGGGCATTCATATATGATTCAGAACCAAGAAGTGTTTAGCAGGGTTGAAAAGCTGTCAAACCTAATCATATCTTGAGTTTCGTAGGGAATGGAATCATAACAGTAATATTTTGAGTTTAGATAATGATAACAAAGATTTTGAGCACAATATCAAAATTAAAACTAGCAAATAGAAAACTTCTTTCACCTATGCATAGAAAGAAATTTTCTACCAGTTGGAGCAACTTTGAAGGCAAAAAATTTCTGGGAATGAAAATTCTTGTTGCAAAATAAGAGAAAATTATTTAAGAAAACCCAACCTTTTCGCTGAAAAGAGCTGCAGTATGTTCAGAATAGTCCTTCTCCCTCAAATCAGTGAAAACAAATGTCTCCATCTGCGGACATTTGGCTATAGTAATACTTTTCAGGGAGGGACAGTCTAGATCATCAGTTCCGGAATAGAAGTTAGCCAAGTTAGGCAATGCCTCAAGAACAATGGACTTCAGCTCAGGGATAATAATTCTATCAATGGCTGCCTTATTTCCTTCATCCTTTGTAATGATTTTTTCAATCAAATCACAATCCTTTACTTCAATCTCTCGAAGCTGATCAAGGCCCAAGATTATAGGAGGAGTAAATATATATCTCAAGCTGCCGCAATTGTGAACTTTTAGTGATTTCAGCTTGTTGAAGCCCAAATTTTCTTCCTCCCTGTTTTTCAATGTCTGTCCTTCTATATCAAATAAATCTTTCAAGGTATGGCAATCTCTTACCTCCAACGTTTCCAGATTTTTGAAATGGTAGAATACATGGGATGGAAAAGAACTTGACATATCAAAAACCTCATCCAATACTAGCCACTTCAAATTGAAGAAAACGCTGGCAGGCAATTGGTCATTCCATATTTTCTCATTTAATGGGGGGAACTCAGAGAGTTTCAAATATTCCATGTTGCGACAACCAATCTGTACAATCCAAAATATTGGGTTAAAAATCAATATTTTAAATTTTGAGAGACTAGACCAGAGTATTTTAAGCTTATATAACAAAATGAATATTTATGTAGTGAAAGTTGGGCAAGAAAGAGCATGGAACAATTTGAATCTTATGTTGCTACTTGTTGGACAGGGAGCAACCAAAATAGTCACCAGGTAACCCTGTATATATATATTAACAAGAAAAATTACAAAATTATAATATTCTTTTTGCGTGCAATTGATACCGTTTAGCTTCATCTATCTAAATACAAATTGAAACCGGATTTGAAAACAAAAGTGCATTGTGAGAGTTATAATTGGTTCTCATAAAAATTAAACCAAGGTATAAAGGCTCAAGAAGATGGTGCTCTTGTAGTCCTGATTTTTAGCGGTCTCTATGGTAAATTACAAATTATAATATACTCCATATCCCAATTAATATTACAAATAAACATATCTATTTGTTGTAATGTTTAAAAGAGCGAATTACCTTTTGCTCCATAAGGTTTGGCCTTAAAACACTTTTCCACCTCTAGTTGGTGTAAATAACATTTTTTCACACAATATCAAACATAATAGCACTTTCTCATCCAAAATCAAATTCTATTAATAAATAAAAAATTAAGAAAGTGAAATTATCATTTTATTCCTACTATTTCATTTTTCAAATTTATGATATAGCCATAAATAACATTTTTTATCTCTATCTCTTTGAGTTGAACAAGATCCAACAGTACAAATAGAGTAAATATGCATCTCAAGCTTTTGCAGTTCACAGTTTTCAATGATTTCAATTTCTGTAAGCCTAAAGTTTCTTCTTGATTTTCCTCCAAGGCAAACACTTGTTCTAATGACTCACAACTCTTTAAGATTGCAATGTACAATTACAATTTTGATTTTTAAGGGCCAGAACAAAGAAAGTTACATAAAGTTAAGAATAAGAACTCATATTAATATTGAATTTTGGGAATAATTTATTAACTCCTAATCAACAAGTTTCATATTCTTGTGACAAAATTTTCTTCCTCAAACTCATTAACAAACCTGCCAAAATTTAGACATAAATCCATGAAATGTCTAAATCTTGTTCTGCTACTTACTAGACAGGAAGCAAAGAACATAAGCAACATATGTATACGTGAATGTATAATAGCAACAAAATGAGACAAATATTACAGCAATATATTTATAATAAGATTTATTAATATTAAAGCCATAGAAGGAAAATAATGGTTTGGAAAGATTAATTACCATCTCCATAAACATCTGTTGGATGGTAGAATTGAGATCATCCTTCCACAAATATTTTTGATCATCATCTCCTTTTGTCAGTTGTACTTTATTTAGCAATGGTGTACTTAACTTTCCTTGAGAAAAGATGTTCAGTTTTGGGCATTGAATCACAATAACTAGCTCCAAACGATGGAATTTAAAGGAATAATTGGCTGAACAGAAGGATGTGAGGCTTGATAAACAGTCAAGCTTCAACCCTTTCAATTGAACAAAAACAATCTCTTCTTCTTTGTCTCCCTCATTCGCTATTACCTCTGTCACTAACTTGCATTCACTTATAACTATTGTTGTGACATTGACAAGAGTTTTGGCTGTTTCCCATGTTAGTACCTTGGCTAATCTATCACAATTCCATGCCGCCAAACTTTTAAGATTTTTGAAAGATGTTGTGGATGGCATTAAAATTGTCAAACAAGGACATGCATGTACATGTAATCCTTGAAGATTCCGGATAAATGTGTCCCCTCGGAAATCTTGTTTCCGTATATGTCCTTGTTCATAGGGAAATAGCTCTTTGAAACTACTAACACTAAAAACAAGTGATTCCAAACAATTTAATTTTTGAAGGAAATCAAACAGAGAAGCAACAAGTCCATCATCAAAGTTAGTTAGCCAAAGTGATTTAAGTTTGCCGAAGCTCTCAACTAGATCACTGCAGAGGAATGTCGATCTGAAGTTATGAGCGTCTAAACCCAACTCTTCTAGATTTGGCATGACCTAAACATCATGAACAAGTAAACAACTAGGTGTAACTATTCACTCAACAACGTGTGCACCGCAATGCAAAAATAAATAACTAAGATTTTTATATGTGAACGGTGCAAATGTCACATGTTATATACATCTAAATATATACAAGCAAGTACACATATAATCAGATCTTTAATGTGGAAGGAAAAAGTCTTTTCTACTCTCATTAGCCAAATTTTAATCTTAAAAAAATGGTTAATAAATGTGAGCAACTTGTTTAGTTGTTATCTTTCTCTAACTGATTACTAAATTTATAAATTTAAAATTATTGATTGGCTAAAAAACTACTTTTCACACTATGCTTGTTGAAAGGACAAAATCACACCCGTTAAATTTTAAAAAAACTAAATTTTTATATATCTATTAAAAGTCAACTATTAATTTTAATGGTAAAAGAGTATTACTGTTGTTTTATCTATATATTATGGTATAAATGTATTTTGGTTACAAATATTATTTTTTTCCAATTTAGTAAGAGTAATTAGGTAATTTTATTTTTTGTTTTAAAAATTTTTATATTCACTTATATATTAAAAAAAATATTTTATAACCATAATAGTTTATAATATTATTTACACCTCAAAGTTTTTTCAAATTTTAAAAAACCTTTTTTAAAATTTCAAGAAACACTTCATATTTTTTTAAATTTTAAGAAACCCTAAAATTTTTAAAAATGTATATTTTATCTCAAATATATATTATTTTATTCAAATATTATAATAAAGATGTATTTAAGGTATAAACGATATTTTTCTAACTTGCAAAGAAAAGTAAATAATTCGCCCCCTTCCCCAAAAGACACCCAAAATTTTTTTTGAATGTCAAAAACCTCCTAAACTTTTTTAAAAAATATAATTTAACCAATATATATAATTATATATTATTGAACTCTATCTATATTTATAATAACAAATTCTGTATTACTTTTATTTTTAAATAATATAAATTAAAGTAAAAAATATTTAATAAAATTTTCAAAAAAATATTATTTAACTTGAGATTATTTTTAATTTTTTCAACAATTTTATAAAACATTTAACAGAAAATTTAATAGGCAAATGGGAGTTGTTTTATTTTTCAGACTTAATGGATAAGATTTTTTTATTTCAACAAATATTGGCTGGGAATAGGGCTTTTAGCCTTGTTAATTAAATAAATATCTTAGGTAGTGAATTACACTTTAAACAAGAATTACATAATGAACAACAATTTATAATCAACAAAATGAACAATATCTTGCTACTACAACATTCAGCTGATTAATTTATATTAACTCAACAGATTTATTCAGACAAACAAATTAATTATATTCGAGCAAAAGGAAAGTACCTCTTAGTTTATTTTCATTTGCAATAGAAACATTAATGTCCAACTTATGAACCGGAAGTTAAAATTGACTGCTACCTAATTCTCAAATCTTAATTTTGAGTTGGTGCACTACATTTTTAAGCCCAAGTGTTATCTAACAAACATCAATTGGTAAACCGAAGGAGTTCCTCCACTTATTGGGCTTGTCTTTTGTGCTGGACACTTAGTTGTATACCAATCATACAAAAAGGCAACCCCTAATACAAGAGATGATGATAAAATCAATCTAGATAATATAAAGATGCTTTGTTTGTGAGTCAATATCGATGAAATTGAAATCATACCTTTTCTAACAAAAAAGGGGCAGGCTGCCACTCCCCTTCTCTGGCTTGGAAGCTAGGAAGTTCAGAAGCGTATACTTTTATCTTCTTGCAACCGTATACATGCAAATGTCTTAGCATTGGCCACTCTATTGCATGATACCCCGGGTAGAAACATTTGAGTTCCTCCAAATACTGAAGGTGGATATCTGTTAATTTTGGAAATAAAAATGTTGGGGCCACGTTAACATTCTCCTTGCAAACAATTGTCTCCAACCCACAACAAATTATCTGTAGCTTTTTAAGTTGCAAGAGACCAATGGCGGTGGACACTGGAAAGAGACTTTTCACACTCCAACAACTCATAACAGTCAATATCTCAAGATTTTGAAAGATGATATGTCCTTGAGTATTAGGTGGAACAATAGTCACCAACTTTTCACAAGACTCCACTCTCACTACTTTTAGTTTGCAAAACGATTCCAGATGAAGTTTCTGGTTGTGCCATATCAGCTGCAAGTTATCCAAGTGTAAGAGCACCATCTCCTCCAAGCGTGGAAAAGCAACCTGCAGCCAACCATTTCATGATGTTACTTTGGGGCATTCATATATGATTCAGAACCAAGAAGTGTTTAGCAGGGTTGAAAAGCTGTCAAACCTAATCATATCTTAAATTTCATAGGGAATAGAATCATAACAGTAATATTTTGAGTTTAGACAATGATAACAAAGATTTTTGAGCACAATATCAAAATTAAAACTAGCTAACAGAAAACTCCTTTCACCTATGCATAGAAAGAAATTTTCTACCAGTTGGAGCAACTTTGAAGGCAAAAAATTTCTGGGAATGAAAATTCTTATTGCAAAATAAAAGAAAATTATTTAAGAAAACCCAACCTTTTCGCTGAAAAGAGCTGCAGTATGCTCAGAATAGTCCTTCTCCCTCAAATCAGTGAAAACAAATGTCTCCATCTGCGGACATTTGGCTATAGTAATAATTTTCAGGGAGGGACAGGCTAGATCATCAGTTCCAGAATAGAAGTTAGCCAAGTTAGGCAATGCCTCAAGAACAATGGATTTCAGCTCAGGGATAAAAATTCTATCAATGGCTGCCTTATTTCCTTCATCCTTTGTAGCGATTTCTTCAATCAAATCACAATTCTTTACTTCAATCTCTCGAAGCTGATCAAGGCCCAAGATTATAGGAGGAGTAAATATATATCTCAAGCTGCCGCAATTGTGAACTTTTAGTGATTTCAGCTTGTTGAGGCCCAAAATTTCTTCCTCCCCGTTTTTCAATGTCTGTCCTTCTATATCAAATAAATCTTTCAATGAATGGCAATCTCTTACCTCCAACGTTTCCAGATTTTTGAAATGGTAGAACACATGGGATGGAAACGAACTTGACATATTAAAAACCTCATCCAATACTAGACACTTCAAATTGAAGAAAACGCTGGCAGGCAATTGGTCATTCCATATTTTCTCCTTTAATGGGGGGAACTCAGAGAGTTTCAAATATTCCATGTTGCGACAACCAATCTGTACAATCCAAAATATTGGGTTAAAAATCAATATTTTAAATTTTGAGAGACTAGACCAGAGTATTTTAAGCTTATATAACAAAATGAATGTTTATGTAGTGAAAGTTGGGTAAGAAAGAGCAAAACAATTTGAATCTTATGTTGCTACTTGTTGGACAGGGAGCAACCAAAATAGTCACCAGGTAACCCTGTATATATATTAACAAGAAAAATTACAAAATTATAATATTCTTTTTGCATGCAATTGATACCGTTTAGCTTCATCTATCTAAATACAAATTGAAACCGGATTTGAAAACAAAAGTGCATTGTGAGAGTTATAAATGGTTCTCATAAAAATTAAACCAAGGTATAAGGGCTCAAGAAGATGGTGCTCTTGTAGTCCTGATTTTTAGCAATCTCTATGGTAAAATACAAATTATAATATACTCCATATCCCAATTAATATTACAAATAAACATATCTATTTGTTGTAATATTTAAAAGAGCGAATTACATTTTCCACCATAAGGTTTGGCCTTAAAACCCTTTTCCACCTCTAGTTGGTGTAAGTAACATTTTTTTTCACAAAAAATCAAACATAAATAACACTTTCTCATCCAAAATCAAATTCTATTAATAAATAAAAAAATTAAGAAAATGAAATTATCATTTTATTTCTACTATTTCATTTTTCAAAATTATGATATAACCCTAAATAACATTTTTCACCTCTTTCTCTTTGAGATGAACAAGATCCAACAGTACACAGAGTAAATATGCATCTCAAGCTTTTGCAATTCTCAGTTTTCAATGATTTCAATTTCTGTAAGCCTAAAGTTTCTTCTTGATTTTCCTCCAAGGCAAACACTTGTTCTAATGACTCACAACTCTTTACATCCAACATTTCGAGATTTTTGAAGTGGCGTAACACACTGGGTGGAATACCACTTGATATATCTAAAAATGTATCCACCACCAACAACTTTAAATTCCAAAATATGTCAATTGGTAATTGATCATTCCATTATTTTTCTTTCAAATTGGAGAATTCTAAGAGTGTTAAATATTCAAAGTCACGGAAGCCAAACTATGAAACCAAAAATATTAATTAATTGAAACAAGGTACAATTACGATTTTGATTTTTAAGGGCCAGAGCAGAGCAAGTTACATAAAGGTAAGAATAAGAACTCATATTAATATTGAATTTTGGGAATAATTTATTAACTCCTAATCAACAAGTTTCATATTCTTGTGACAAAATTTTCTTCCTCAAACTCATTAACAAACCTGCCAAAATTTAGACATAAATCCATGAAATGTCTAAATCTTGTTCTGCTACTTACTAGACAGGAAGCGAAGAACATAAGCAACATATGTATACGTGAATGTATAATAGCAACAAAATGAGACAAATATTACAGCAATATATTTATAATAAGATTTATTAATATTAAAGCCCTGGAAGGAAAATAAAGGTTCGGCAAGATTAATTACCATATCCATAAACATCTGTTGGATGGTAGAATTGAGATCATCCTTCCACAAATATTTTTGATCATCATCTCCTTGTGTCAGTTGTACTGTCTTTAGCAATGGTGTACTTAACTTTCCTTGAGAAAAGATGTTCAGTTTTGGGCATTGAATCACGATAACTAGCTCCAAACGAGGAAATTCGAAGGAATAATTGGCTGAACAGAAGGATGTGAGGCTTGATAAACAGTTAAGCTCCAACACTTGCAGTTGAACAAAAACAGTCTCTTCTTCTTTGTCTCCCTCATTGGCTATTACCTCTGTCACTAACTTGCATTCACTTATAGATATTGTTGTGACATTGACAAGAGTTTTGGCTGCTTCGCATGTTAGTACCTTGGCTAATCTATCACAATTCCATGCCTCCAAAGTTTTAAGATTTTTGAAAGATGTTGTGGATGGCATTAAAATTGTCAAACAAGGACATGTATATACATGTAATCCTTGAAGATTCTGAAGAAATGTGTCCCCTCGGAAATCTTGTTTCCATATATGTCCTTGTTCATAGGGAAAAAGCTCTTTGAAACTACTATCAGCAAAAACAAGTGATTCCAAACAATTTAATTTTTGAAGGAAATCAAACAGAGAAGCAACAAGTCCATCATCAAAGTTAGTTAGCCAAAGAATTTTAAGTTCGCCGAAGCTCTCAACTAGATCACTGCAGAGGAATGTCGATCTGAAGTTATGAGCGTCTAAACGCAACTCTTCTAGATTTGGCATGACCTAAACATCATGAACAAGTAAACAACTAGGTGTAACCATTCACTCATCAACGTGTGCACCACAATGCATAAATAAATAACTAAGATTTTTATATGTAAACGGTGCAGATGTCACATGTTATATACATCTAAACATGAGCAGGTAAAAACATAATTTAAAAAAATGGTTTATAATGTGAACAGCTTGTTTAGTCATTATCTTTCTCTAACTGATTACTTTATTTATAAATTTAAAATTATTAATTGGCCAAAAGACTATTTTTCACTCTATGTTTGTTGAAATGACAAAATCACACCCCCTAAGTTAAAAATAAATAAAATTAAATTCTAATTTATATGTTAAAAGTCAACTATTAATTTTAACGGTTAAAAAAGTTAATATCATTTGATCCAAATATTATTATATATATATATGTATTTACGGTACAAACATTATTTTTTCAAACTTTGTAAGGGTAAATAGATAGTTTTATTTATTATTTTAAAAATTATCTTATTCACTCATATATTTAAAAAGTATTTTATAACTTTAATATTTTATATTATAATATTTATACCTCAAAATTTTTTTAAATTTCAAAAACCTTTCTTAAAATTTTAGAAAACACTCCATATTTTTTCAAATTTTAAGAAACCCCTAAAATTTCTAAAAATACACAATTTACCTCAAATATATATCATTTTTTTTCTAAATATTATAACAGAGATACATTTAAGGTATAAGATGTTACTTTTCTAACTTACAAAGGAAAATAAATAATTTTCATATTTTATTTTAAAAATTATCATATTCACACACATATAAAATATGTTATAACCTCAATAGTTTACAATAAGATATTTATCTTATATCTTTCCTTGCCACCACAACTTGCATTTTTTTAAGTATAATTATCATTTTATAAACTACTGAGTGAAATATTGAAATTTTAAAAATTTAAAAAAAGCCCAATTTTTATTCCAAAAATGCCCCAATTTTTTTTAAATGTTAAAAGCCCCCCAAACTTTTTAGAAATGTATAATTTAATCGAAATATATACTCATTTATCATTAAACTCTATCTATATATAGTAATAAAATTTTTTATTATTTTTATATGTAAATAATATAAATTAAAGTAAACAAATATTTAATAAAATTTTGAGAATAAAATATTATTTAATTTGAGATTGTTTTTATTTTTTCAACAATTTTATAAAAAATTTAACAGAGACTTTAATAGAGGGATGGGAGTTTTGTTTTTTCAAACTTAGAGGATAAGATTTGTTATTTTAGAAAATATTCGGTGGGAATAGGTCTTTTAGCCTTGTTAATTAAATTAATATCTTAGGTAGTGAATTACACTTTAAACAAGAATTACATAAATGAACAACAATTTAGAATCAACAAAACGAAAAATATCTTGCTACTACAACATTCAGGTGATTAATTTATATTAACTCAACAGATTTATTAAGACAAACAAATTAATTATAATCGAGCAAAAGGAAAGTACCTCTTAATTTATTTTCAATTGCAATAGAAACATTAATGTCCAACTTATAAACCGAAAATTAAAATTGACGGCTGTCTGATTCTCAAATTTTAATTTTGAGTTAGTGCACTAAATTTTTAAGCCCCGAGGTTATCTAACAAACAACAATTGGTAAACCAAAGGAGTTTCTCCACCTATTGGGCTTGTCTTTTGTGCTAGACACTTAGTTGTACACCAATCATACAAAAAAAAAAAAAAAAAAAGCAATCCCTAGTACAAGAGATGATGATCAAATCAATCTCGATAATGTAAAGATGTTTTGTTTGTCGGTCAATATGGATGAAATTAAAATCATACCTTTTCTAACAAGAAAGGGGCAGGCTGCCACTCCCCTTCTCTGGCTTGGAAGCTAGGAACTTCAAAAGCATATACTTTTATCTTCTTGCATCTATACACACCCAAACTTCTTAGCATTGGCCACTTTATTGCATGCAACCGCGGGTAGAAACATTTGAGTTCCGGCAAATCCTGAAGGTAGATATCTGTTAATTTTGGAAACAAAAATGTTGGGGCCACGTTAACATTCTCCTCATAAACAATTTTCTCCAACCCACAAAAACTTAGCTGTAGCTCTTTAAGTTGCAAGAGACCAATGGTGGTGGACACTGGAAAGAGACTTTTCACACTCCAACAATTCCTAACAGTCAATATCTCAAGATTTTGAAAGATGATATGTCCTTGAGTATTAGGTGGAACAATAGTCACTAACTTTTCACAGGATTCCACTCTCACTACTTTTAGTTTGCAAAAGGATTCCACATGAAGTTTTCGGTTGTGCCATATCAGCTGCAAGTTATCCAAGTGTAAGAGCACCATCTCCTCCAAGCTTGGAAAAGAAACCTGCAGCAAACAATTCATGATGTTAATATTTTGGTATGAAACACCCATAAACTCACAATGAGCAAGTTGTCCGCAACATAATTTTTTACTATCAAGAATAAACTAATTACCTTATTGTTAAAGAGCGGAATTATATCAATAAAGTCGTTATCCGAGTTCACCTCTTCTTCGGGCTCTTCTATCATCGTTTCTGGATAAAAAGATTGATTGAAGAATGTCTTCAAATTAGAGCAACGCTCAATGTGGAGTTCTTTTAAGAAGGGGAATTCAATTAAATTCCCTATGCCAAAACTTATGAGTTCTGGTAAGAGTTCAAGCTTCATGTAAAATAGTTTAGGAAAACTCATATCAATTGTCTTTTCTTCTCCTACTCCTTTTGAGTCGACTATTTCTTCCATTGAGTTACAATCCCTCACCACAAGCTTTTGAAGTTGATTAAGACTTTGGACCATAGAGGGTGAAAACAAAAATTTCAAGCCATTACACTCCTCCACGGATAAGCATTTTAGGCAATGACTATAAGAAAACATTGATAGACGTTGTTCAAGCAATGAATTCTCAAAATTAATTGAACACAGTTGCAAGTTCTCCAATCTTGAAAAGACAACCTGTACAAACAAATATTTCCTTTAAACATAACTTAAGAACTATTAAGAATACTCATTTTTTACATTAAAATAAAATGAAATATGAAAAATACCAAACATACCCTCGTGTCAGAACTGATTTTAATGAATTTGGGTAGGCATTGCAGTGTCAGAGAGCACAATCCATCAAACAAAATCTCATCGTTTGCTTCAATTTTATCACCATGGTCATTACTTTCTTCACCAAAAATCCCTTTTAGCTTCTTACAATCAGTCACTTCAACTTCTTGTAGCCGCAAAAGGTTTTTTGCCATGAAGGATGCAAAGAGATACTCCAATCTATTGCATTTTTCTGTTTTTATGATCCTTAATTTGCTGAAAGACCTTGCATTGAGTTGACCATGACATATCTTCTCCAACTTAATCAAATTACAAAGGATCAAAGACTCCAACTCTAAAAAGGCTAATTTCCAAACAACTGAGTTAATGATGTATAAAATATCAAGACTGTCCTTTACATACAGATGCTTTAAATATGGAAAACCATCCACATCAAGTTCATAAAGAACATATCTAATTCCATGCATTTTCTCTAGAGAGAGATCTTCAGTCATCTTCAACAAACTTTTAATACATTGCCCCAAATAAACACTATCATTTATCTTCAGTTTGAACGTTTTTGAAGCCGAAAGGTCAAATTTGCCAGACCACCACCATTTATCTCCAATAAATATTTTATAACTTTTCAATTTCTTGAAGAACAAGTCTTGTGGCATGACTCGGGCATCCTGAATATGAAGATGTAAAGCTGTTACATTAGCCAACCTTTTTAATTCTCCAAGACAAGCATTTCTTCGTCCTTGATAATCCACTCCTTCAACTTCCCAATCAATGAAGGTATTGCCCATATATAGTTCTTCTAATTGAGACAAGCAGGAGATGACATTTGGTGCGATGCATTTTAGATTTAAACAATTGCTCAAATCTAACAATTTCAACCGTGTCAATTGTCCAATTTCTGCAGGCAACTGTTTAATATTTGAATCCGACAAACTAAGAATTTCTAATTTCCTTAGCTCTCCAAGTATTCTTAAATCTTCTAAAATGCAGTCGTTCAAACACAATGTTTGAAGGGCTTTTAGGAAAGAAATCGATGAAGGTAACAAGAAGAATTGAAATCCGGTAAGATCTAAAACTCTGAGTTCTTTCAACTCTTTGAAAAAAGCATCTGGGATTTTTAGTGAGTGATTTGTCGTACATAGGAAGAGAAACTTCAGTTTTGGATGTTCTAACCTTTCAGGAAGATCATCATTAATATCTACATAGGGCAAAGATATAGCAGTTGAATCTTTTGATATTTTCTCCCCCAATACATCTTTCAAGCCGGTGACATTTTGAATATTAAACATCAACTTCTCTGTTGAAGCAATCGATACAGCAACAGCATGAATAATGTCATGCATTTTAACTGATCTGTCATCGTCACCGTCCAACAACAAACAAGCAGCTTTGAGACGACCTATCAAGTTATGCAATCTACTCCTTCCTTCTTCCAATGTATAAACATCTCCAAACAAATTCCAACCCATACTACACCATAACAGGTAATCAATGAAAATATAATCACCAACATCTCCTAGAGAACAAAGCAGAAATAGTGATTTAGCTTCCTCACTTTTCAGAAAATTGTAACTCAGCTCTAAAGTAGAATACAAAGTTTCTTCCACGTCTAGAATACGTCTTGGATTAGACCTTTTTAATTGAGCCAAGGCATCTTTCCATGCGAGAAGATCCTCACTTTTCAATGCATTTGCAATTGTTGAAATTGCAAGCGGTAAACCTGCACATTTTGTAATTATCTCATTTCCTACAGAACGACGTTCAGAGCTTTCTGCAGAGTCACCTACAATCTTCCAAAACAAATTCCGTGCGTCTCCATCAGATAGAGGACGAATGACTATGTCCTTCTGAGTCTTCATATCTTTGCTTAATAAATCCACATTTCTAGAAGTTAACAATATCGTGCATGGCCGGATCTTTTCATCTTTTCTTTCTTTCGTAGCATCCTCAAACGGAATTCCAATTGCATCCAAGTCAACTTTTGTCCAGATATTATCCAGTATTATAAGTAAATTCTTCTCCTTTTTTATCCTGTACCGTAGTCGACCAGCCCTCTGATATTCACTCTCCTCCTGCCTAAATTCCAAGCCCAAATCGAAAGCAAGTTTTTCTTGAATTTTTTTGTAGTCTGGGTTCTGTGTTACCTCAGCAATGGCCACCTCTTGAAATAACTTGTTTTCCTTCACCTGCCAAGCTACGTTTTTCACTAGTGTGGTTTTACCCACACCTCCCATCCCATACACCCCAATCCTGTTAACGTTAATATCCTGCAATGCCTCTATAATTTGCTGCAAAGCTTGCTCTCTAGAATTGAAGGCCTCATAGCCTCTAATGTACATGGATTCTGTCCTCTGTAGAGCAGGACGGAAGGAAACGCAAGTAAAGTTGGCTTTCTCCAGCAGATCAGCACCCTCCTTTGCGGCTTTCACTGCTTCCTTCCCACGCTTGTAGCGTTGAATCAAGTTAGGACATGACCCTAATCTGAAACAGCGGCCCTTGTTTTCTTTATCTTCGTCCTCAATGATGGCTTTTGCTTTCCTTTCAGTGAACTCCTGCACATCACTCAGCCATTTCTTAACATCTTTATGAATCTCTTCCCCCTGTCTTTGTGCCGACTCTACAGACATCTCCACCCTTTCTTTTTTATTTCTGAGCTCCTCAACTTGATTCTTGAGGTCATTGATGAGGCTCTGGTACTTGAACACATAAGACATCTCCTGTTTAAGTGAATCATATGCAGACTCTGTAGCTTTTGATGCAAGCGCCTTAACAGTATCCAAAACTATTTTTCCATCCATTGCTGAAAAATACTTGAACAGACACTGTGTTTTTTTTTTTTTCGAATATTTAAGAGAAATGGTTAATGAACAAGTTCTAGGTTAACACACACAGAATAAAAACAAGGCAAATCAAGAATGAGAAGGGAAAAAGAGAGAGACAGAAACAAGAAACAACGATCAAAGTGAAAGCTGTTAAGAGCAAATCCTGAATGAATGAAAGCAGTTTCGCTCACAAGTGTTGAAGCAACAGAAAGTGTTTGCAGGTAAAGATAAGAATGCGTAACGAAGAAGCTGAAGTACAGAGCTTATGTCTCAAAAGCCAATTTAGCTATGTCTCGTCTATTCTACTATTAAATAGGCCAAACATATTCCCACCCAAGGTTTACTTAAATTACAATTTCCTTTCAAAACTTTTGAAAAACCAAATACCTACTTTGACCAAAGTCAATCATTAAATTTAACTGTCAATTAATAAATTTAACTAGTTAAAGATGTATTTTTGTTTTTTGGAATAAAAATAAAAATTATAAAATTAATATTATAAAAATAATTAAAATATAAAATAATATTAAAATAATAATAAAAAATTAAATAAAAATTTTAAAAATAAATAAAATATTAAAAAAGCAGCCACTGACCTAACCATATGATCGAAAATGGCCACTGATCTAACATTTTGGTAGTTTTCGGTGGTTGCATTCATAATCGAGGCAACCAAATCCAACCGTTAATGAAATTAGGTGGCTATTTTTAACCACCTGATTAGGTTAAGGGCAACCATTGCTATCGATAAATATTATAGGAGGTGGTGGCCACGTTTTAAAATTTTTTATTATTATTTTAATATTATTTCGTATTGAATTTTATTTTAATATTATTTTATATTAGATTTTAATATTAATGTTATTTATTTTTTATGGAAGGTATTTTGGTTTTTTACTAAAAAATATTTAAAAAACTGAAAGAAAAGTGGATATTTGGCTTTTTAAAACTTGTTGGGAGGGATGCATTTAAGGAAATTTTCTGTGGAAATTAGTCTTTTGGCCTTTTAAATATACCGGGTTTCCTCTCAAATTATGCTTTACTTTTACAGATTATTTTCTGCACTTTATAATAGAAAATGTATTTTTAAATAATAAGAACTCACAGATTCAATCAATCTTATTATAATATTTTTAAATAATATTAGATATCTTCGTATCTTTAATATTTTTTCGTATTTTATTTGTTAAACTTTAAAATTAATTTAATTGAATCAGGTATAAAATATAAATTATTTATTTAATCCTAATCTAAAACTTAAAAAAGTCAAATACCAGTCCCTAGAAAGTTAATGTATAAGAGTTCTCTTAATGTTAAGTGTATAAAAGTAATTTGACGTAAAAAAGAGTTATCCGTTGTTTAGATTAAAAACAAAATTCTTAAAAAATGAATTAAAATACGTATAAGAATCATTGGATGTAAAAACGAAGTTTTTAAAGAATTCTCTTAATATGGTTTTATGAAACAATCAAATGAGGTATGATAACTATGACATAAAACATGTCTTCTCTTGTCACATTGACAATCTTTATAGAGAAAAGTGAAACGGAAGTGCAAAACAAACCCAAGAGGAGTTTTTGATAGTCGACAATGAAAAAGATATTAAACAATTCTTATACAAACTAGTTAGGAGTTAAAATGTCTTTCTAATATATTATAACCGATGTAAAATTTCTTTTCCTTAAAAAATACCCAATATTAGGAATTAGAATATGAGTATTATTAGGATATAAGTCTTGTTAGTAAGAGTATTACGTGTAATACCTGTAAAAAAGGTTAAATCCCAGAGTAGGATTGGACCGTAATTAGAGAATGAGAGTCATGAAAGAGAGTTAATTTGTGAGACTTGCACGAAACTCTTGTAATTTTTATTCTTCCATAATGAAATCCAACTGTAACAAAGCGGATGCAACTCCCATACGAAGGGCAAACCACTATAAATCTTATATTATTTAATGCAATATAATTTATTCCCAGGAATATGTGCAAAGTATAATAATGGAAAACTTTCGCCAGTTTTACACATAATTAGCATCAAGCAAAGAATGTTGAATAACATAAAATAAACGGAGACCAGATGGAGAATTTATCTTTCGGTGGTCTGAATATGGAGTTATATCAACTAAACCTTTTATGAATAGTTGTAATCAGATTCCGACACAAACAATTGCATCTTTTACTTTTTAAAGGTGGGTGGCATAAAAGATTGGCCATGGCATGACCCGAAAATTAATAAAGCAGGCAACAAGAAATACCAAAGCATTAAGCATTACTTTACGAAGAATAAAGCAAGTGCAATCCCTCTTCATTGGAATAAAGCAGAAAACTTGTTCAAGACAAAAGGATCCTCATCTTCCAATGAAAAATGATACGAGAAAATGTTCCTAAATAAAAAAAGCTTAGGTTTTGAAATACATAAAACCATATATCTCTTGAATAAAATCTCCGAAATGAATGATATTATTCCAGAAAAAAGCACTTGGCAATCTTTGGTGCATTGTCAGGAAGTTATAAGCCATGCATTATCTATTCATGCTTTGTTCCAATTGTTGATTAATTATAGGCTTCTGGATGATAGTTTTTCAAGATGTTTTATCGACTTTGTCTTTCCTAATCTTGATACTACTTCTGGTTGCTTGCATATGTCTATGTTGACACTTAACAGAGGTGGAATTCGCATTTCAGTCACATGTGTGTGCATCTGTCTACTATTTTTCCTGACTTCTATATGCGACCTAAAATCAGCGTTACGAATGTCAGAATATTGATTAGGAGTTGATGTATACAAAGTTACAAGACAAGAAATGAACTCTCTTTTTCCGTTTAATTATAACGGAAATTGAATGTTTCTCTTCAATTGTTAATCAGAAATAAATGTCTTTTATCTAAGTTTTGGTATACTTAACAGCACATGTCTAGTGATTACATTGTTCCTTTCTTTTGATTTGGGTGTTAAAATATGCCTTGTCTGCATTCTGTCGAACCCCAAAATGCATCTTGACAACATTCCTAAACGATGTAGGATACACAAGCAAACCTAGTATTTCTTCGGTGCTTTGTTGTTATGGGAGACTTTGATACCATTTGTTGGTCTTTGCAACCCAAAATGCATCTTAACAGTTTAAATTTAAGTTGTTATTTAATCATTCATATCTTAGCATCTCCAAACAATATAGAATACATAAGCAAATCCAACATCTCTTCTGTGTTTTGTTGATATAGGATTTGTCTAAGGGTGTCACAGATCCTTGGAAAGAGTATTCAATAAAGCATCAACATGTATCATCTTGTTTGCCCAAAGTGTCAGGAATCTTGGAGAAACTGGAATACATGAAATAAGCTACAACAACATAACAAATGTGTAAACCGAGGGCATTCCACCTTAGACTACATGTATAGCTAAAATCAGTCTGAAATGGCAGAACAAAGTCTCTCTTTACCATGAGGAAATGGAGCCGCAATGTGTCACAAACTATTTCAAGGAATGACCTCAATATTCTTTGGAGCTCCGCACATTCTGTAATCATAAAGCATGGCTCATTGAATTAAGAAAATATAAGGAAAACATATATTCAACCATTTTAATTCATCTAACAATGTAAATGCAAAGAGGTATTCTAGTGAGTCAATAGTATTATACCATCTTTTTGGATATGTATTGTATGGTGGAATTAAGATTGCCTTCCCAACATTCTTCTACTCCCTCTCCTTCTCCTCGGTGTACTTAAAACTCCATAACAAAAAGTCTTTATCTCCAAGCATTGTCAAACTATTACTCTTTTCAAGGATGGGAACTTGTGAGTATAATTCCCACGACAGAAGCTTATAAGACTAGACGAGCAGTGAAGTTTTAAACGATCAAATTTATTGAAAATAATTGGATCTCAGCCCCAACTCATGACAAGTTTGGTTGATTCGAACTCGCTTTTGAGCCTAACTAAAAAAATTATATTATATTTTTTTAATTTTAAATTATTTTTCTATATTTAAATTATAAAATTAATATTTAAAGAATGTAACATTAAAATTTAAAATTATTTGAGGTTCATTGATGTTTTCTCAAAACTAATCATGAGCTTGCAAGTTTATGGATGGTGAAACTGGAGCTCAGCTCAATATTAATGGAGTCGAGCCTGCACAGATTGCGAGCTTACATCCCTAGGTGAATTTGCATTTTAAAGCATAAGCAAATCTAAGTGAGTGTTTGTATTGTAACCTTATCCTTGGCAAAACATTGAAATCCTGCATGATCTCATTTAATAGAGAAATTGACAGTCTCTTTGAAATTGTTACTAGATTCTTTGGCAGTCTCTTTGAAATTGAAATAGAAAATGAATTGAAAAACAGAAAGGAAAGTTGGAGTTGCAGAACTCATTCAAAGTGGAAGTTCCTCTTTATACACGATGGATAGAAAGAAATTTTGTTTAACCCAGGCTTCTCTTCTTACGCGCTTACTTCGTTTCAGTTTCTTAGTAAATTAGCCCAAATATCTACCTACGAAAAGAAAAGACAAAGACTCAGCGGCTCGTGCATACCTTCGGTTCAAGTCGTTTCGTTACTTGGCTCCCTTTTTCCCCTTCTTCTTACCCCCATTTATGCTAGCTCAAATCTGAAGAAGCTGATTGATGTGTTGGAAGCTGCGTGAAGGAAGAAGAGATCGGTTTATTTGATCCTTTTTTTTAATCTGATATTTCCTTATTTCGCCAGGTTTAAGTAAATTAGGTAATAACCTGTTTTTAGTCTAGGTGATTCTTCTACAGAAAAGATAGACATTTTTTTATAGATTAAAATTATGTAAGAATCATCATTAGATTGCTTTTCGTTGGTTCTTTCTGCTTAAGAGCACAACCTATTTTTAGGTAGGCAAGACTTGAGTTCTTCTGCTCATAAAAATAGCTAACTCATTCCTATCTGTCGGGCAGGTGTGAGATTTTTTTTTTTTTTTGTGGATTCTGCTTTGCTTTTACCATTTTACTCTGACAATGCTTTAAAATACTGTCATCTATACTGCGATCTAATTATAACATCTTAACATGCCTAGCAACTTATCAAAGCTGTTTGTGATGGTTCCTCTGTATGTTCCGATGAATTTCATATTACTATCCATGATTTTTCTTGTATGCAATCAATTTTGGCTAGTAGGTTGGAAACAGGTCAAGTGAGATCCATCCAGAGGTTAGAGGGCGAGACATGATGGCTCATATATAATACAAGGAATTTATGCCAACAGGAGGAACAGATGTCAAGGTTGTATATAATTGTTCAGTGGATGGGTTTGTTATTACTATTGGCAGCTTATGTTTTGATTGTGCCAAGTTTTTCGAAAGCTATTTCATCACTAAATGGTAATGATTTCTGACAATTGGGGACATGGCATGTGCCCTGAAAAATTTGCCTCTTTTTCTAGCTTGTTCTACATCTTTCTATGCTATTGACTTGGATATTGCACAAAAATCAATAACACAGGTTTTTTGAAATTATCATCTAGATAATTTGTGAGAGGCTTGTAGTAATGGTCCACTGAGATTTTAAGGAACAGACTGAGGTATTTAATGGTTTAGGGTATTGGAATTTGACAAATAAGGATTTGTATATCCTGTCAAAAGAAGAGAAAAAATGCCTTGTTAGTTGCTTATGACTTTTACTTTTTGAATAAAAAATCTTAAAAATAATTTCAATTTATTCTT
>JAJEJH010001217.1:0-37830 GCA_026122585.1 Anacardium occidentale | reverse complement strand
TATGGTTGCCTCATGCTCATGCTCGTGGCTGTAGTTATTAAAATAACGGCTACTCCAAAGCACATCCTATGACATCAACAACGTAAAAACTTATAATAGTCAAAACCCCATGTAAACACGTCTCTAATATCATTAAAATGTCATTTTCTAGGCTTTGGCTCCAGCTGTCCATGTTCTAATACCTTCTATTTGACAATGGATGGCATATCAAGAGAACGAACGAAACGCTTACCAAGAAAAAACCACCAGAAATGTAACAATTGGTGGTGTTATAGTTGTCTTGTTATCGCTTCTCTTCTGTCTTGAGCAAAAGTTTCCACAGACTTGCATGTTCCCAACGACATGGGCAATACCAAGACACACCAGAGCCGCAACTCCATAGTTATATGCATGACTCCTCGGTAAATAGCACAGCTTTCCATCAACCTTCAGATCTTTTACCTGCACAAAACAATAATTAGTAAACAGAAACAATATTCACGAACTTAATATCAACTCGTACCTGTGTTTTCTTACTCTCAGCAATGAAACAAGAAGCAAAGGTGGAGATGCCCAGGAAGATGAATATAATGAAGGTTAAAACAAGAATGTACTTGTATTGTTTCTCCATGGAGGATTGTGTAGGTATGGAGGTGAATCGGAAGAATAGAATTAAGAAAGGAGGACAAAAAGTCCTGCCAGGTACTCAAGGGATATGAGAAGAAAGATAAGGTGGAGTTAACGAGTTAATGTTGGTCCTTGTCTTGTTTTGGTTTCTTCTGGGATTGTTGATTCTTCCTTCCAAACAATACTTTCATTGCTTTGAAGGAGAGTTCCAGTCCTTTTGGAATGATTTAAATGCTCAATTTCTGAATTGTGAGTAAAATTTTCTAAAGGTTATCGAGTGTGGTTGGTTTTGAGGATATGTGAGGACACACAGAGAAGTGACAATACAATGAGAAGTTGATAGGTTTGGAGTTAAGTAGGAGGAAGAGTAGGCCTGAAAAACCATTAAGCATGCAAATAAAATGCTTTTATCAACAAATATGCCTTCTCCTAATTTCGTTCCTATCTCAGGATCAGCTGCCACCAAACTATGGACCCACTTATGGCCACTTGTTTCTTTTCCCAAGAGGTCCACTGGTGACCCTCCACTTTATCAGCTATTGATTGTGAAAAAGTTTGATTGAACTGGTACTGTTCTTGTTTAGAAAGTCGCTCAAAGATGCTGGTCCAAATTTCTATGGTTTAACTGGTGCAAGACTTCGAAGGCTGACAGGACCCAGTGAGTCCATTAGTAGGTGTTTAAAAACTTTACCTAGAGTACGATGAAGACAGCCCAGCAGGTCAATACATACCCTTTTTCCTTCTAAGAACAGATTGTGAAATGCAGTAAGCAATAGCCTGAACTGTGATCATAGGATTCGCTCCCAGGCAGCTGGAAACGGACATATATCACCAAATCAAGACTTCACTTTTCTTTTGATGTAATTCCAGAAACCATAGCCTTACCCAGTTTTGCACCACTACTAAACAAATTTGTTCTAGAATTAGAAGATAAGTTTAGCAGTAGCTTGTTTTCCTTATTTTTTCTATTTCTCTTTAGCATGAGCAATAATGATATGATAAGAATGTGATTATCAAGGGGTGACATGAGTGCAATCTGTACCGCATTTTTATGCGTTTAACGCCTAATACTTTTCTGGAGAGCTTGTAGCAAAATACATGCATAATCACTCCTTGAACCCACTAGCATCCTTCCTTCGCAAATAATATAACAAAAACTCCTCCACAAAAGCAGAGAGAACCACCAAAACAAGAACTGAAGAAGGCAAAGAAATAAAAACTTCCATAACTCATCAACAAACCAAAAACTCAATAGAGAAAAAACAAAAAGCAATAGCTAAATATTGTAACTGAAGAGCAGAACCAACTCTGTCACTCAAATTCAAAGCATTTAACAATAAACCAAAGAGTTCAACACAAACAGAAATGAACAAAGCACAGACAATGAGGAAACTCAAAGAAGATAAGTAAAGGTCTTTCTTTTGTTTGTTTGTGTCAGAGATTTGACATTTTGAAGGGTCAAAAAGCTAAGCTTCATATGGTTTTAAAGAGGAGATAGACTTCCATACACCGATCAGAATGAAGCCACAGCCAGCAGCTGTGATGGTGAGGAGCTCCATGGCTGAGTTTTGCTGAATTTTTTAGAGGATAGACCCTGATTGGGAGGAGTCCCATAGCCAAAAGCATATTTGATACCCGTAGTTACCATTTCAGTATGTGCACAAAGAGTAGCAATCGGTTGAGTTGAAGAAGATCTGATATGGAAATAAAATAATTTTTCCGGACAAATGTGATTATGCTCTGTTTCTATAACTTTCTCACCTTTTTCCTGATATGTTTCTGCCCTTATGAGTGTCAACAATCCTACAAGATAAAAGATCCATGTGAGCAAGAGAGATCAAGTTTCAGGTTCTGCCGCAACCCAATGCATCAAATCTGCCAACAAAATCTCCTTTCAAGATTGTACCTTTTGCACAAAATTAACAAAAACCAGTCCCTGACCCTCAAATATAGAACTGCAAAAAGCCACAAAAACATATGCTTATGGTGTATACAGCAGCTAAACTCAACTCTGATTTGAAATCCAAATTAACATGACACCAGCTTTTCTGAGGTAAAACAATAAGTTTGCCTTTTCCTTCTGCTTTTAAACTAGCTTTTCTGAATGTGTTATGAAATTTTCAATGCAGAAATGTTGTTTCATTTAGTGATGGACTACCTAATGAAGGTAGTCGCATCTCATTCTTCTATTTGACAACTCTTGATATTACTGCTAGTAATGTATTGATGGACCAGAAATCTTCACTAACAATTAGTGAGTCCCCTCTTGGAACTCGTGGCAAAAGAGACCTCCAAAATCTTCACTAACAATGTATTGATGTATAGGGATTACATCTGAATCCCTATACATGCCTGTGTTGGATGCAAATTCTAATTGTTTGTTAACGACGATGTATTCTACATTGCTCTGTTATCAAATTATGTTCTCCATTGCGTTCCCTGATCAAATCTTGCAGAAGCGCAGATGAAGCAATTTTTATATTTTCTACTGGGGAGGACAAATCCACAAGAACTTGACAAAGCTATAATAAGAAAAAGCTTATTAAGCTTAATTTTTTTCTAATTCAAAGATAATGAAAGATGTTCAAACAATTCAAACTTGAGTTGAAACTTCAACTCAATTTGAATTTGAGGGCTCCTTGATTATATTGCACTAAATTTTGTCTTTCCTAACAAATCTCTTGTTGACGGCTTTACCTTTTCAACCACTCTTTGACGCTATTCAAACTGCTTTAAATTCAAATTTGAAGTAATCATTTTTATTTGAACAAAGTTCAAACAACGCTTATGCCAACTTGGTTAAGCTCAATTTGGCCCATGTACTCCACCTAGGGAAAAAGGCTAAACAAAAACACGTGAGAGGCACATGACAAAAGATAGGCATATATAGGATTGGATACAAAGCGAACTGAACGTAAACATAGTAAATTACAATATCGCTTCATTCACTAAACAAAGAATACTCATGTTCATTTCGTATTTAACGAACATAATTCACTATTCATATTCATTTTAGTATATATGTTTACGTTTGTTCGTTTAGTTTTACTACAGTGAAAATAAATAAACATGTTCAGTATTATTATCGAAGAACATGTTCATTTGGAAACAATTTGGACCAGAATTTTTTTTTTTTTTTTTGGCAATGCAACCACCTTACATGTTAAGAAGCATCTATGCATGATTGGTTTTTAAGATATACATCAATTCATGATATAGAAGTTGAAAGATATGCTAGATAAGAAGTTCTAAAAATTTGGTTAATAGATAATTTATCTATACTCATATTCATACACCTAATGAGTTCTTATACTCGGATTAGATTTGATCTAAGTCAAATCCTAACAATACCAAACTAGAATAAAAAAGAGTAATTTGACAAACTATAGAATAAAAAAGAGTTGATTTGTGATTAACAAGTTATAACTCAAACTCAAACTTAATTTGAAAATAATTTAATTTTGAATTTGGAGAATAAGTTCAAACTTAAATATTTTATACTTAACTTGTTTTATGAAAATGCATACAAAATTTGACTTGAAACCTGACTAGTTCAAGTGAAACTTGGTATCTATGCTTGCTAAATTGCCACCACACTAAAACATTGAAATTATATCAACCTTCCTCAAGTCTCTCTTCAAGATACATATCCAATTTTGATTTATCAAGTATTACTTATTTCATCTTCATCTTCTCAAGTTGCCACTCTTACCACGATGGATTCGTTGTTATGATGATGATATTGTTGTCTTTCTACTACCACCACAGGACATTGATGACCTGCTTTCTAAAATTGTTAGTTAATAATAATAATGTAAAAAAATAAGTATATTGAAAAAAAAAAATAATTTAATTTGGAATATATTTGCAATTTATTAAATAACATTATCAAACTGTAATTTTGATTGAGTTTGAGGGGCAAATAATTGAATCTTTTTGATAAATAATGTTCTTGTATTCGTCAAATAAGTCTTTGAATGTTTTTCAAACATTATTAATCTCCTCCCTTGCTTGATACTCACCACATAGCATTGAGAAAACATATTGTATAAATTCAAATTTAAACCTGTAATAAAAATATAATTCAGTTATTAGATGGTTTAGATTAGTTTAGTTTAAAAGGTCACCCAACTTACCTCAAATCTAGTATGTTTGCAAGTGACATAAACTAGTTGACATGTTCCTAGTATTTGTTAAATTTCGAGCTCATGCTTGATGCCATGAAGGTTACATCTTTATCTGAATTAAACTTTCCATTTTTCATTTTTTTATTTTTTATTTTAAAGACTTTAAGGAAATACAAATTTGCAGTGAGGTATTGAGTTCTTAAAACAATTTTTGTAACATTGTTAAAAATACTTTAAAAATCACATAGACAATCTACCCTATCATTCTCGTCGAAAGGGGCAAGATTCTTAGAATGCTCTATCGTTGCAAGTAAATCGTAGGAAAACTTTTTGAAAAATCAAAGCAACCCTCAACATTTGATACATGTTATTCTATCAAGTTGGGCAACTAAGAATTAATTTTCTTTACTGTACACCACATATTTAACAAATACGAATGAAGTCCTTCTATCTAGCCTTACTCACCATGTATACTTCATAATATCCCTAATTTTATCTATAATATCTCTAGTTACATTCGCGCCATCCTGTACAAGAAGGACTTCATATTAGTATTTTTAGCTTGTATAGATATAAGCATGCAAACTTTCATATTAGTATTTTTAGCTTACTAACCTTACGTCAATATGACTATATATACAAGGTTAGTAACTTCATAACTTAGCATACTACTTATATATAAGCTAAAATATTTTATCATATTGATACTAGTATCAGTTTGCTAAAAATACTAAATCATACTAACACAAGGTTAGTAAGTTGAACTTACAAGTGCCCTTCGTATCCACTCATACAAATGATGTTCGAAGCATTTTTTTTCTACTTTTAAAATATAAGTATGTGGATCCTTTGATTCCTTTTTCTGAAAACATTGTTTTGTGGCATGTCATGCTATGTAATGTATACCATGCATGATATTTACTTAGATTTACTTCTTATTAAGTTTCTTATACTTAAATGAATGTATAGCTTGATTTTGCATTTGACTTCCTACTATGTAATATATTAGGTGTCTACTAGTGTTCTATTTTGTGTTTTATTTTATGTCAGATAGCTTTTTGTTCTTTGTCTGACTTTATAACTTAGCATTCTATTCTAATTATGGTTTCTTGTGTTTGTACAAGTTTCTTCTTCTAGTTCTATTACTTTTCATACTTCCTTAGACTTAGTCTAGCGATTCTGGAAAAGTATATAATTTATTATTCTTTGTTCTCCATTCAGTATGTTTGTTTATCATAGTTTCTGCATCTCTTTCTCTTTCCTTTCCTTTTTTTTTTTTCTTTTCTCTATTTTTGCTCCTTTTCATTCTTTTCTTGTTACACAATTATGCATTTTAAGACGTATGATCATGTGTTAGACAGACGATCTTAGCCTTATGTGCATGGGCATGCAAAACATTACAGACATATGATCATGACCCTAAGGCAAGATCATGTGAAATTGTAAAAACGCACACAATTATGACCCTGAGATGTATGGTCATATGCCCTTACGCTCATGTGCCCTAAGGCACTACTATTTTGGCCCCAATCCTACATGTGCTTACATGACTATGGCCATGCAGAATACATGACAACACAATCATGCATTACATAGGCGTGTAGTCGTATGTCATGACCTATTTCTGTAACTTTGCCTTTGAAGCTTGTAGAAACCTATCCAAACTCAATCAAATCTCTAATTAACTTCTTCTAACATATGTGCATGCTAATTATACTACTTTATACATACTTTCTTGAGCAAATATCATCTAATCATAACCAAGCATGCTTAAAATCCCTTAACTATACATACAAATATACATACATACTTATAGCATGCTTCTACCTCCAAATCTCTCATATTTCCATATTTTATCACACACTTATGCTTTTTATACTAAAAACATGCTATAAGTATATTCTTGACCCAAGATAGAGAAACACATATTAGGAAGACAAAGGGGAAAAGGTAATAAATTACTTACCTCACACAGGTAATGACTTTTATCTTTTTAACTTTGGTTAGATTTCTAGCTAGAATGGTTGTTACACATTGATCTCTCTTTCTACAATTTAGTTAGGGTTAGCTAAAGAAAAGAAGAAGAGAAACATGTGACACTGGCTGAAAATGAGAAAACTCTGCCTTATATAGTTGTACCGACACAGAAGGAAATCATGGTCTTGTGCCCATAAGATGCATGATCATGTATCTTTCTATCACGCGATGGGCACAACTGAAGGGATGCATGGTCATGTGTGTGAAAGACGCACGATCATGCTCTAAGAAAATCACAAATTTTCAACTTTCTACGTAATATATGGAAAGAGCTTCTCGAAGCAACCTATATACATACCATATAAAGTCTCTTAAATGACTATCTCACCTTTAAATCCTCTCAAATTTATTTCTTATTATATTTTCTCTCTTTTAACCTCGATTTATAGGTTAAAAATACCATTCTAAACTCAAGATGTTACACAATCTTTTTTCCCAATGCTTCTTTCTCATAATACATTGTTCCATATGTCTTATAAGTTGTATAGTTATATGAGTTGATTAATGTTTCAACTATTTATCACACAACTAACATACTGTGTACTATGTATCTCTAAAGGTAACTATCTTCTCTTTAGGAAAACATTCCTAAACTACTGATGTCTTCCATTTTCTAGTAAGTAGGATAATGGTGGGAGGGAAAGAAGGGAAGATATCTCTTTTTTGCTTAACACTGACAGCTCCCTCACCTTATATATTAGAGTTAGATAGATCAAAATTTTTAACAACTATCATGTCTATTTTGATGTTGTCAAATGGATCATAGGTTGGTCTTAATCTAAGTTGAGTTGGTTTGTCGATAATTATTGTTTTTCCTCTTTTAAATGACCTTGGGGAATTGAAAGGCACCTTATGCCTAGCAATTTGACGACTAGGGCTTGTGATATGTTACAGGGCGAGGTAGAACTCAATTTGGAAAACCGGCTTGCCAAGTGAGGGTGCCTACACCCTTATAAACCATACCAAAGGCCCATTCCCAGGCGATGTGGGACTTACCACACATCATACTCCACCCCATCCAGGCTTTGCGTCCTCGCAAAGGGCCCCACTCCCTTAGGACGTGGGCCACCACCATGGAGTCACCACCACGGGGTCCACCAAGCTCCCACATGGATAAAGATCTCACATGGATGCTCTGATACCATATGATATGTTACAGGGCGAGGTAGAACTCAATTTGGAAAACCGGCTTGCCAAGTGAGGGTGCCTACACCCTTATAAACCACACCAAAGGCCCATTCCCAGGCGATGTGGGACTTACCACACATCATACTCCACCCCATCCAGGCTTTGCGTCCTCGCAAAGGGGTATCACCACTTTTTTTCCCTCCCCTACGGTTACCTTCTTCCTCCTAAAATCAATTTCCAGCCCTAAGTGAAAAATTTTCCAGTAGCCACACAAGGAACACACATGCAGAAATTTCAGTCACCAAAATCACCACTTTCATTCAAGTTTTCAACCCTAAATACACTCCAAAACAACCTTGAAGCTCTGATACCAGATGATCTAAATTGGCAGGGTTTTTGAGCTCCCAAGATTGATTCTAAACTCTCCTAATTTTACCCTTAAAATTCCAGCCCAAACAAGCATCAAAACCTTCAAATATATGCAATTTTTAACCCAAATCCAACACTAATTCTTCAACAAGAAAGGTAGGGAAATGAAGATAAAATGATGCAAGAAAAACCAACCTCAAACATAAAGGATTTCTCCACCAATTTGAGGGTGAACCAAGGATAAAGGATGAACTCCACCACCAAGGTTCTTCCACCACCAAATTTCTTCTTGCGATGAAAATTTGGATAAAGGAAAGTATGAGTTCACATGAGCCACCAAAGCATCATGGAATTCAAAAGAAAAGCACAAAGCTTGTTTAATATTTCATTTCATCAAAAGCTCCTTACAATGAGTTTGAGTTGCCTTTATATAGGTAAGCTTTAACCATGGTTACATTTAAGTTAAACCCTAGTTACTTAAATACAATTTAAATAAAATAAAATAAAACATAAAATACAAATTATAAAAGTTTCCTAAATTTAATTACAATACATAATTTAAATACAAACATATTATAAAATATCATAATTTGCATGCTTGTATCTTCATGTAATTTTCCTTGATTGAATTGACCTTCATTCGAATTTTTCGATTTGAGTATTCGATCCGAATTAATTGTTTAAATTCGATCCGAAGAATCGTTGGTGCTCGAATCCGTGTTGGAGGTCATTCGAAAATCAAAATTATCAAAAAGGATGCATTGCAGCAATTCTGGAAGTCAAGGCATGCAAGGAAACCTGAAAAAAGGCTGAAAATCCGCAAATCAGGCAGAACCCACGTGCTGCGGCATCATGCTGCGGCATGCTGCTTGCGTGCGGGCAGCGCGCGAGCAAGTGCGCACATCGCGCACACGCATGCTTGCAGCGCGCTTGCTTGCGCTGCAAGGCAGCGCACGCGCGCGCACATTTGCCCGACAGGGCGTAGGCAGGGCGCGCACGGCCAGGCCATTTCTTCACTTGCGCCATTCCACTTTGATTCTCGTCCGATTCAGCTCCCGTTTCTTTCATTGGCTTCGTATGAAGCCATTTGATGAATTCAGACTCCTTGATGTGCCATTTTTTTTTGTTTCTGAGCTTAAGCACGATCTGAAAGCTTTGGGAAATATTATACGAACGGATCCAGAATTTCTTTCGAACCCTCCGATTGAACCCGAATAAGCTTATTTTTCTTGTCTTGATGGCTAGAAATGGCTTCGTAAACTTGAGTGTTGAAATCACCTTCGGTTTCACACATAGAAGCAAATACAGATTCAGATCAGCTTGATCTAAATATTTTTCGTCAATCTATATTTTATAAAAGAGTTAGAGAGAAAATATAAATTAACATATTATAGATCAAAGATTAAGATAATTTCAATATGCTCCAAGTCATTTGCTATGAATATGAATTATGAAACATCTTACACAAATCATATAATATGAATTATGAAATATCAATATGCTCTACGTTATCTTATTGCAAAGCTTATTGTTTTCTTAATTCTTATAATTAACAAAGAACAACTTGGATACCTTTTTCACTTACAAATTATAATTGTCGTTGTTTTGATTCATATGTGGTTGTAGTTATACATTTTTGACATTGTCTTTCATTGGAGACTTCTTCTCTGATGCCCCTTTCACTTGTTTTATATCAGATCTAACTAAAAGAAGACAATTATATTATGTTCAAGGAATTTTTTATCTTCATGAATATTCTATAATGCAAATTATTCATAAGGATTTGAAGACTAGCAATATTTTATTGGATAAAAACATGAATCCTATAATTTTTTATTTTGGATTGGTAAGAATATTTGGAGAGAATGAGATACAAGCAAACACCAGGCAGATTGTTATTTCTTAGTAAGTAAAGTAAATGATGAATGTAAAGCTAACACTCTTGCTAGAGTCCTTATAAAACATTCTTGATGAAGTAATTAACTTATTAATTATTAAATGATAATGGATATATGTCACTAGAATATGCTCTTGAATGCATCTTCTTAATAAAATTTGATGTTATAGCTTTAGAGTGTTGTTACTCGAGATGATATCTATAGCTTTGGAGTGTTGTTACTCGAGGTAGTTAGTGGCCAGAAGAATATTGATTTTTATCAGACTGACACTCTTAATCTTCTAGGTTATGTAAGTACCAAAATCTGAGTGAATTTTGTTATGTTGTGCTTAATTACTAATAGGGCTTAACTAATGTAATTTCTTGTGCGTCAATGTAAATCATGAGATGTGTGGATGAGTGGGAGGGGATTGAACTTAATGGATCTAGAAGTACTAGAAGATGAATATTTGAAATTTATAATGCTAAGATATATAAACATAAGGCTGCTTTATGTGCAAGAAAGTGTAGAAGATAGACCCACCATGATTTAAGTCATCTTGATGCTCATGAACCAAACTACACCATTGCTTTCCTAAAATAACCTGCATTTTCACATCTAGCAAGCTTGAAAATTTCCAAGCCAAACCCCAATGGGACAAAGGACTACTCGTTGAATAATGTGACTTTTACAAGCTTGGAAGCTCGTTAATGTTATGGATTTTTCCATTTCATATGGTACATGCATCATGTTTTCAATTAATTTAGCTATTTGGTAGACATATCATCTGTTGCATTCATTCATATGTCAAAATTTCGTTGAAATGTGTATTGGATTCTAGTTTTTAACATTCTTTGCATTATGACTTGTATGTATTATTAAAAGATCTGTTGTTATTCCAAGTGAAATACAAATTTCTGGCTTATTCTTGTTCAATCAACTAATGTTTTTGTACATATACATACCAAATATTTCTTTGGTGTTTTGTTACTGTAGGATTTGTCTAAAGGTGTTGCAATTATCAAATGGTTCCACTCAAGTTAATCTTCTCAAAACAAGAATTTAGCAACTAAGCTTCTTAGCAACACTAATCTAAAAACAAGAAGGTTGTAGGAACACTTATGGCAACTTTCTTAGAGTCCATGGCTTTTGTAAATCTTATAGCAGGAACATATGGGATGTTTCACCACTTTTGATTTCTATTTTACTAGATAACTATCTCTACTGTTTCAAAAAAAAAAAAAAAAAAAAAAGATTAGAACAATTCTTAAGTCAAGGAAATGAATTCAGTTTTGGTTTGAAAATTAAAGTCTGCAGATGAATATAAAGAAGATTGTTATAACTACCTCAGAAACTCTAAATTGGTCACAGTTACACAATAACTGGGCTATCTTCCTCTGCCCTCATGCCCTACCAATCGACAAATCAAAGCCCTATTGGATGGGTTCGACTGCCTATGCAGTTTATCTGTTCTCTTTGCTGTTAGGGCATGTTCTTCCTAAATCCTAATCCCTCGTGACCAAAATAGAATAAAACACCTAGCATATCTATATGGCCAAATGACATGTTCCCACCCCTAGTTTGAGGCGAGGACAAAATGCCACCCCCAAAGTTTCAAAAATCCATAGTTTTGTTTTTTTAAGATTAAAATTTTATAAAATAATAAAATAAAATTTAAATAAATATAAAATTTATAAAAAAATTTTAAAAAAAATAAAACTATATTTAAAATTTTAAAATTAAAAAAAATTTAAACTAGCAATTTTATTTTTTAAAACTTTTTATATTTTTTTAAATATTTTTAAAAATATTTTATTAAAAAATTAATTTATAATTTTATTATAAATTTTTAATTTTTAAAAGGGTATTTTAGTCATTTTAGTATAAAAATTATAAAAAATTGGTTGAAGGGTGGGAGATAGGTTTTTGAAACCTTGGGGGTGGCATTGTCCCGCCTCAAACTATGGGTGGGAACATGTTCTTTGTTCTATCTATATAGACCAAGTAGCGGCCGCGGCAAACCTCAGCATCAGCTAACGTTTTCAGAAATCCGACTGGTGGTCTCACAACCAACATTTCTATTCAACCAACAGAATTTACAGAAAACAGAGGACGAAAAAATAAATTTGGGTTTTGGATTCAGGAAAACTCACCAAAGTGGAACGGAGCGGCATATACTGTAGCACAGAATAGGACAGTTTTGGGTAACAGACAACGCTCTACGATTAAAACAGGACAACCATAGCAGCAGAACAATGATACACAACAGCAGAGAAACAGGGCACAATGCATAAAATAGTAAGGTTGGACGAAATACAAATTCGTATTTGTATCTTTACAATTATGTTATAATAAAATGATATTATTTTATTATTTAAACAAAATTACCTTATTTTATATAATAAATAAATAATTCTATATACAACAAATTATTTATTTCTATTAGTTTAAATTCGTATTTGTATTTATAAATCCGGATTACAAATTTGTGTATTTATATTCAATCCATTTGAAACCCATCTTCCTTTATTATTGTGCAAAGCTTAAAAACGAGACCAAACCTGTTTGTCTCCTGTCCGGCCTAACGTTTGTTATATGCTAGAGGCTTATCTTAGCAACTGATTTTTAACCTTCATCTCTGAAGTGAGGTCTCATCATCTTCATACACAAGCTCCCTCTTTCCACCCGTGAAATGATGCTTACATTGCACTACCACAATCCTCTGCTGCCACCTAAAACTCTTCCAAATCCGTCTCCTTCATTCTTCGCTACTCAAAAAACCCTAACCCTTCGAAGCCGTTCCAAAAAATCCACCATCAAATGCGCCGCCTCCACACAGAACCGGCAAGCCAAATCCAAAGCCCACCTCCAAAAGCTTCCGAAATCCGCCATTCAACGAATTGCCGACAAACTCCGAAGTCTAGGTATTGTTGAAGAAGCGAGTCCTGACAAAACCCCAAACCCTGAATCAGACCCGGGAGAAAACACCGCAGGGGAGATATTTATCCCCCTTCCCGACAGAATTCCGAAGTTTCGTGTGGGTCATACTTTAGATTCCAGCTGGAGTTCACCGGAAAACCCAGTACCGGTGCCTGGTTCCGGAGAGGCTATTGTGAGGTATAATGAGCTGAGAAATGAAGTGATTAAGCTAGAGCGGTTGGACGAGAAACCAAAGGAGAAGGTTGTGCCTTCATTGGCTGAGTTGAAACTTTCGGGAGAAGAGTTGAGAAGGTTGAGAACAATTGGGATTGGGTTGAGGAAGAAGTTGAAAATTGGGAAAGCTGGAATTACGGAAGGGATAGTGAATGGGATACATGAGAGGTGGAGAAATACCGAGGTGGTGAAGATTGTTTGTGAGGATTTGTGTAGGTTGAATATGAAGAGAACTCATGATTTATTGGAGGTATCTTTTTTTTTTTTCTTTTTTATGTGATGATTGCTTATGTTATGTTACTTCTTTTGGGATTTTGTGTTCTCAATATTTGTTTGAATTGGTAGATAAATTGCTTGTGTAACTAACAAATGAAACTCTGCTTGCTACATTGGGATAAAGATGCTCAAAATTTAAAGTTGTTTTTAGGTAACTGATCGTTCATAATACTCTCAAAAGTGGTCGATGTTCAGTTCCAACCAAAGAATTCTGTAGTGATGCTTTGGTTACTTTGGATTTGCATAAAATTATATATGCATAACGTGCTAAATCATGATAAATTTTGAATTGTCATTGTTTGTCCTATATTACGCACATTCTTGTCCTGGTGGAGTTGTGATTTCATTAAGTTCCAAACATTGTATAACTTAATCACGGTTCTCCGTTCCACTTAAAATTGCCTCTGTTGTAAAGCGATTGAGATTCTGTTCTGATGTTATGAACAACGTTGTGCATTTTGCAAAGTGAAACCCCTATATCATTAGAAACAGACTCTTAAAACATAGCTAGTCAATTGAAGATGATGTTTGACATGTGGTTGCTCCTGAGTCCCCAAATATTTTGCTCTGATGTTATTCTTCATTTCTGATGTTTCCAGAGAAAAACGGGGGGCTTGGTTGTTTGGAGATCTGGAAGTAAAATAATATTGTATAGGGGGCCCAATTATAGATATCCGTACTTCTTGTCTGATAAAAGTTCAGCAGATAATGTTTCTCCCGATGCTATACCTGATAGACATGTGGATACTGGAGAACTTGTTACAATGAAAAACTGCTCTTCTGTTGCTGATGGCACTAGTGGTGCAAAACCTTCTGGACAAAGTCCAACAAACAGAAGGATTCAACCAACCTTAATTCATGGTGTTGGTTCTCCTGATAAAGTAAGATTTCAACTGCCAGGAGAGGAAGAACTTGCCAAAGAAGCTGATCGTTTGTTAGACGGTCTGGGTCCTCGATTTACTGATTGGTGGGGGTATGACCCTCAACCTGTGGATGCTGATCTTCTACCTGCCCTAGTACCTGGTTACAGGAGACCCTTTCGCCTTTTTCCCTATGGTGTGAAGTCAATACTAACAAATGATGAAATGACCACATTAAGAAGACTTGGCAAACCCTTACCCTGCCATTTTACTTTGGGTGAGTTTAAACTCATTTTAAGTTTTGTCTATACTTCTAGATAAAATCTCAGTTTTTTCCTCTTTATAACAGGTAGAAATAGGAAACTTCAGGGATTGGCTGCTGCCATAATTAAGCTCTGGGAAAAATGTGAGATTGCCAAGATTGCAATCAAGAGAGGAGTACAGAACACTAACAGTGAGTTGATGGCTGGAGAGTTAAAAGTTAGTGATTGTATTAGCCATTTGAGTTTAAATTATTCTTTGTTTGAAAATTTTAAATTTGTGATTGTTTTTTCATGCTTAGATGTTTGAAGTTCTCATTTGATATGAGAAAAAATTACTATCTCATGCTTGGAAACACTAAGGAGTGAATCTTCTTATATTTGTGGAAGTCATAATATATTTCTGAAGCTCTACATATGTTCATCATAGTGTGATTGAATCTCTTAACTCACTTCTCTTAATATATTCATTTTTGTGAAATTAAAACTGACTGTCAAGAGGAATTAAAATTGTTAACAGCTGTAGCCTTCTAGCCTCAAGTTATCAGTTAATGTAAGTGGAATGTTCTAGTCCATACTTACATAAAAACTTGACTTGATAACACTTTATACCACTTGTTGAATATGTATTCATGATTAGATGCCTTCACAGACATTTAATATATAATATAATATATTCTTTTTCACAGTGGCTGACAGGAGGGATTCTGCTTACCCGGAATAAAGATTTTATTGTCCTATATAGGGGAAAGGATTTCTTGCCGGCTGCTGTTTCTTCTGCAATTGAAGAACGAAGAATACGTAGAATTCTGTCTGAAAAACAGAGGATAGAGTTTAGTACCTCGAGTAAAGCAGCACCAGAGCTTAAACTTGGGAATATAGAAGTTAATTCTAAAGATAATATACAGTCTGATTCTGAAAACCAGTTTACTGATATGGATAATTGGCAAAATATTCCAGAGTCAGAACAAAAGAAGGGAAGGTCTGCTGAGGCAGCTATTAGAAGGACTAGCATAAAGTTGTCAATGGTATTTTTGAAAATAAGCTGCTAGTGTTTGTTTGACTTCTTGTTGAAGTCTTAATATTTTTTATATGTGTAATATTTTTTTTGTCTACAGGCATTAGAAAGGAAAGCTAAAGCAGAGGAGCTTTTAGCTGAGCTGGAGAAGAAGGAAAACTCACAACGACCTGAATTAGATAAAGAGGGTATAACAGAAGAAGAAAGATATATGCTACGAAAGGTTGGCTTAAGGATGCAAGCTTTCCTATTAATGGGTGAGTTATGCCATCTAGCATGAGATTTAAACCTAGGTCAGCTGGTTTGTTATTTTTCCTCTTCATGTGAGAAGTATTTTCAAGGGTTCTTGAAGATCTACAAACATTGGGCTTCTATGGAAGTAGACCTTAATGCACAAGTTTTCTCTCTGTTTTCAGGTAGACGGGGGATTTTTGATGGAACGATTGAAAACATGCATCTCCACTGGAAATATAGAGAACTTGTGAAGGTAATATCTAAGAAGAAAAGCATTGAAGCTGTTCATCAGGAAGCACGAACCTTAGAAGCAGAAAGTGGTGGTATTTTAGTGGCAGTTGAGAGAGTTAGTAAGGGTCATGCAATTATTATATATCGGGGAAAGAATTATGAAAGGCCAACATCTTTGAGGCCCAAGACACTGCTAACTAAAAGACAAGCGTTGAAACGTTCTGTAGAAGCTCAGCGTCGTGAGGTAAATTAGGAACATGTATACAGACATATGCACACACACACTAATGGCTACTCTGTCTTTGAACCACAATGTAATATGTGGGTGTAGCTCAGTTTAGGCTTGTCATCTTTAAAGAAAATTTTCCTTTCTTATTTTTGTTCTTATAATTGTTTGTTCCTTTATAAATTTTTTTGATCTATTGTGATGTGTACCTCAGCTTCTTATTTCTTTTGTGCTCCATTTATGCAGTCTTTGCAACTACATGTTTTGGAACTAACCAGAAACATTAACAAATTGAGAAATCAGTTGGTAAGTCATTTCATATTTTGTTTATTAGTACATCAGCAAACTTCTTAAGATTGTTTCTCTTGAAATCAAACTTTTATTTACCCAATCAAACATAGATAAGTTATGTAAAACTTATGGTTGGATACCGGCCAAGCCGGCTCGAGATCAAATTCGAGCTTGGCTCAAACAAACCCGAAATGAGCTTGGCTCGAGCCTGAAATTTGTAAATTGTCAAACTCAAGCTCAAGCTTGGAATGACATTAGTGAAAAAATTTGATTCAAATTGACTAAAACAATGTCATTTTGATCAATACGTATCAAAACGACATCATTTTGGTCATTTGACACGTTTACAAGTCGAGCTGAGCCCTCGAGCGGGCTGAGCTCAAGCTCTACTCACCTCGAGCGAGCTGAGCCCTCGAATCTAATACTGATGTGAAACAGGTTAAAGATAAGGAAGCAAACACCATGGAACCAGTTGATGAATCAAGATTACCGCTAGTGAGCTGACTTTTGTTTGTTTTATCTCTGCCCTTTCCACTGAATTAGCATTATTATTTTATGGTAAAAGCTCTCAGCCCTACCTTAATGTAGGTTCAAGAGGAGATGGACGATATGCAGTCAGCTAATGTAAGAACAAATCTTGAACTTAAGTCCAGTGGTAACACTCAACCAGTAATTCCTATTCCATATGACATGAATCTAGAGGTACGAAGTATGCATTTTGGTTTTGGGAAATAAAATGTTTTAAATGATTCTATCTCATTGTGCTAATATGCATGTCAAAGTTAATACTCCGTAGCTGCTATTGATTAAAAAGTGAGACACATTGCTTGTCCTTCCATAGCAATGCTGACCCGAACTAAAATCGAATACATGCACTGTTAGACGTGTAGATTTAAGTAGCATCCCTAATTGATGCGGAGCATTTGAATCTGTCCGTCTGGCAGTCTATGAATCTTATGTCTAAATGACATATGCTCTGATTGCTTAAGGCTAGGGAGAAACAAGGAGCTGATTCCACTTGCATAAAATCAAATGATACTGAGGATGCTACAACAGTCAGTTTACGGGCAACTCAACCAGATAAACTGATTAATTTCTCTTTGACATGTAATGGGTTTGAGATGCTTAAAACTGAAATTGAGTCATCATCTTTAAGTAATGTAACCCTAGAAATTGGAACTGCTGACTCTGATTCATGCCCTGATAATTCTTTGGTAATATCTAGAATTCCTTCTGCAGCTGCTTTATATCTTGAGATACTGATCTGGTATATTATCTGGATCTCAGCAGGAGGGAATGGGCTATTCTGCTGTTGTTAATGCTGAGAATTGTTCATCCAGCTTATCTGGATCTCAGCGAGAGGGAATGATCCATTCTGCTGCTGTTAATGCTGAGTATCTTTCATCTGTCTCATTGGGATTTCAGCAAGAGGGAATGGGCTATGCTGCTGTCGATAATGCTGAGAATTTTTCATCGTCCAGCTTATCCGGATCTCAGCAAAAAGAAATGATCCATTCTGCTGCTGTTAATGCTGAGGATCTTTCATCTGTCTCATCTGGATTTCAGCAAGAAGGAATGGGTTGTGCTGCTGTTGATAATGCTGAGGTTCTTTCTTCTGTCTCATCTGAACCTCAGCAAGAAGGAATCAGAAGTTTCTCTGTTGTTAATGCTGGGAAATTTTCATCTGATTCTGAGCCAGTAGACTCATTTAAATCGGCCACAGGTAGATTGGAATTATCATTTTCATCCGTCTCTGAAAATGGGCAGAAGATACCTTCTAGAGTTGTAAACCTTTCCAATAGAGAAAGGCTTCTGCTACGAAAGCAAGCTTTAAAGATGAAGAAACGCCCAGTTCTTGCCATAGGTGATTTCTATGCTCCCTTTTACGGTCCATGCCTGACCTTTGTTGCTGCTTTAATTGCAAATGTTGCTGGCTTCCCTTTTACTTTGCAATTAATTGTAATCATGGAGAGTCACATTTTTGTATTTCTGCAATTGATTTAACTTACTAGGGAAGAGAAACATTGTCACTGGTGTTGCAAAAACCATAAAAGAACACTTTCGAAGGTATCCTCTGGCTATTGTAAGTGTCAAAGGCAGGGCCAAAGGGACTTCAGTCCAAGAAGTGGTTGCCAAGCTGCAGGTGTGCACTCCTGAATTGAGCTTTATATTGCTACATAAAGTGTTGTAAAAATGGGCTGTAACGATATGTTCTCCTCATCAATCATACAGGAAGCAGCAGGTGCAGTTCTAGTTTCTCAGGAGCCTAGTAAAGTCATATTGTACAGAGGCTGGGGTGCAGATGATGAACCTGGCCACAAGAATAAGATGAATGCTAGAAAGAATACATCAATTAGCGGAGAGGCGGACGTTAGGCCTGCTGTGTCTCCGGAGCTCCTTGCAGCAATCAGACTTGAATGTGGATTGCAAGATCAACAAGAGCATGAGGGCACCTCAGAGGCTGATCTATAAGTTTGTGCAAAAGGTATTTGAGGTAATCGTTCTTGCCATGGCTATTAATTATGACACAAGGTTTGCTGCAGCAAAGTAAACAATCACATGTTTTATATTGCAGAATAAATCGATGAATCAGATATGGATCATTCAATGAAACCAATTTCATTTGCATGCACAACTGTCAGCCCTAAGATAGTCGAGTGCAGAAGTGACCAGGCATGAGTTATTCTTCAAAGGGTCTTTTTAGGCCCTGAGTGCTCTCTCTCTCTCTCTCGACACTCAAGACCCCCCCTCTCCTCTTTGCATACTTAACGATATTTTCAACGAGAGCTAACATATGCTGATTGATACTGATAGAGTTCATGTTAAATATTGGCCTGCCAGTATATCCAGCTTCAGGCCTTGGTGGTTATAGAATATAAATTTTGTACAAGCTCGTACAGAATGCTCATTGAAAATTGTTTTCATGAAGTTTACATATTTGGTTAGGTCTACATACAATACAACCCTACTGATGCAAATAAAAAGCAAGTAAAATTTACTTGGCCCACTCTTAGAATATTCAACATTCTTCTTGGAGACTGAACTATGATGTATAGGAAAATTCTATAACAGAATGATGTATGTATGTATGTACGTTTTTATGTGTATCAATTCTATGGTAGGGTAGATGTATATTCATCTTTACGATATATGTTAGTTACAATTGCCATACTTGACAGTTGCATACTAGGTGATTGGATGAAGAGGGAAATATTTTTTGTTAAATAATTGGTTGGATATATTATACAAAAAAAAAAAAAAGGAAACCATTATTTGGAAGTAATGAAATTAATCATATCCTTGATGAAACAATTATTATCTTCTAAAATGAAGGTCAAAAGGCTTGTTCAATTCTCATCCCTATTAAATTTTTTTATAAAATTATTAGAAAGAGAAAAATACTCTTAGATTCTTAAGATTTTATTATAACTTTCTAACTTTAAATCATATTAATTAAAATAAAAAATGATAACATTTTTTATTATTATAAATATAAATAAAGTTTAATAATAAATAATTATATACTTGAATTAATTATAATTTTTAAAATCTTAAAGAGTTTTGAAATGTGAAAAAATTTGGGGGTGTCTTAAAATAGGAAAAAAGTTTGAGATGTTTTTTGAAATTTGAAAAAAACTTTGAGGTATATGCCATTAATAGTTTCAAAACGATAATTACACCCCAAAACATAAGAAGTTAAATGTAAATATTTTATTATAAACTAAAAATTATGATACATTTTCAAAATATATGGGCAAATATAAAAATTTTTAAAATAAAATAGAAAAATTATTTATCCACCCCTATAAATTAAAAAAATAATATTTATACTACATTCTATCATAATATTTAGATAAAATGATATATGTTTACGATAAAATGTATCTTTTTAAAAATTTTAAGGGTTTTTAAAATTTGAAAAAAATTTGTGGTGTATTCTAAAATTTTAAAAGGGGTTTTCTGAGATTTAAAAAGGTTTGAGTATAAATATCATATTATAAACTATTGAGGTTATAAAATATTTTTAAAATATATAAATGAATATAATAATTTTTTAAACAAGAAATATAATTACTTATTTACCTTTATTGAGTTTGAAAAACTAACTTCTATATCTCAAATGTATTTCTATCATAATATTTTTAAAAAATTATATAAATATCATTTGACTCTTAAAATTAACAGTTAACTTAAATAAGAATTTGATTTTTTTTAAAGTTGACAGTTGATATTTTGTTATTTTGACAAACATTGGGTAGGAAATAATCATTTGACCTAAAATTAATCAGGTTATCGATTCAATCAAATAGAAGAAAAGTGCTTCGAATTATTTTAAGTAATAAACAGTTATACGAGAAGAACATAAATAATAAAAGAGGGTGACTCTTTCGTCTTAAAAAAAAAAAAAAAAGATTATGGTTGACATAAGTTTAACATATTTAAAAGGATATGAACTATTTTTAAAATGGGTTAAATGATTCAAGTCATACGAATTCATTTACAAAATAAATCATATTTAAATTTGACTTTTTTAATATGATTTTTTATTTCAATTCATATTTGAGTTGGATGTTTATACACAAATATAATAAAATTTCAATACAACTGTTATTATACAAATTTAGTTATATTATTGTATCAATAATTATATCATCATTTGAATAACTTTATGATCATTTTAACTATTGAAAGTGATAACTTTTGATGTAAGTTTTGACATCAATTATGATAAAGAGTTAAGGGTATTGAACACACCATTAAAAAAGCTGCAACGTTAACAATGTGCCTGAACAATTATAATGCAATGCTGTTCATGAATCATGCAGCTTTAGCTTTTACCCTAAAAACGCATGGTTTGTAGTAATCAGTCTTGGGTTTAATAAATGGGAATTAATCACTTTCTCTCACACACTTCCAATAATTTATACCGAAAAAAGGAATCTAGGGTTCCATAAATTGTCATCATCATAGTCACCCTCTATCTTGATGTCAGAAAGCACAAAGACGAAGAGGGAAAGAGAGACTAAGGAGAGAAAGCTAGGCACAAAAAGCCTTGAAGGAATTTTCTACTTTCTATCTTTGTTTTTGTTTGTTTCAGTAATCATCGTCATGATCATCATCATCTTTCTTTCTCTTTCTCTTACCTTGTTTTTCTTCATCTTCATCTCCTCCATCTCCATCATTGTTTTCACAACAACCACCTCACAAACCTCCAAGCTTCATCATGGTGATCACCCACAACGTATTTTTAAAAACATCTTCACTGTCACTAGTACTAAAAAGAAGAAGAAAGCTACAATATCAGAAACAAAAACACGTGTGTTTTCTCAACTACTTCAACAAAAACATCAATTTGATGAACTTCTTCCATGTACAAGGCTCTACCTTCCTCACCCTTCACCTTTCTATCATCCTTCTTCTTAGTGCATTTCATTGAAGAGTGCGAAGTACTACTGTTCCTTCTTCAGGGGAATCAAGCATCTTGGTCCGATGATCTTTTAGATCAAGCAAGTTCTACAATATCTCTAAATTTTCTGTAGTAACTTCATGCTTATATGCAAAACTAGCGAGAGATCTTGATTTTGAGCCAGCAGTGCATGTTAGCATCTTCTATGAATCACCAAAACTAGCGAGAAACTGGTTTGATTTTGAGCTTGCTAAACTTTCTCGCACAATATATTAATTTGGTTGAAGTTTTTATGATAGAGATTAACAGAGATCTCTCCTTGAGTTATTTCTGTCATGCATGCTTTTCTCGTATTTCTCCTGCCAAAGACGTTTTTCACACAAATTGTGTTATACACGATAATGGTACATACTAAATTCCACAAATTCAAGAAACAAGATTTTTAATGCAAGGCAGAAATTACTTGTTTTTTTAGTCTATATATAGACCCAGAAGAATGCCTAAACATAAATATTAAAATGAAGCTGAAGCTCCAAACCTTATCTATCAATAGAATTTTTAGTACACTTAGTGATGGAGTCTGACAGAATGTTAAACTCATTAGAAGAATTTAAAACAAATTTGGACATCAAAATTATTACCAGTCCAATTAAAATATATAACCTTTCAATTAATTTTAAATATTTTGATAATAAATAAAATTTATGTTTATAGAATAAAATTTAATTGAAGAGTAAAGACAATAATAATATTTATAATAAATATTTAATTTGACTTATTAAATAAATATTAAATATTATTATACTCCAGGGATCGAAGAAAATATAAAAAAACCCTAAATATATAATAAGTATTTTAATTAAAAAATAAAAATTAATTTATATAAAAATCAATTTAGATTTTAAAGTAGAAATATTGTAAACGAAATTTGAATCATTCGTCACTCCACTCTACAAGATTAAAAACTTCTTTTAAAATTAAAAATTTATCTTTATACGATAAAAAAAATTAGTGTTTTACAATTAAAAAAGCCTATTACGTTTTTCTTTGTTACTAAAATTGAATTTTTTTTTTCTATAGAAATATGAGATTGAGATTTATAATTGATTTTATAAAAACAATGTTAATTCAAAGGTTTATACAAAAAAATTCATAGGTTTACAAGTTAAAAAATTTTCAAAAATTGATCTAAAATTAAAAAAAATAATTAAAAAACAATTCGGGGGGGCAGCCCTACATGGAGTCATCCCTACTAATAAGTATCTTTATTAGTTTCACAAATTATATACACAAAAATCACTTGTCAATTCATATAGCACAATTTATCAATGCCGGTGATAAGTCTGAAAAAAGAACCCTTAATAATGTGTAGAATGCACAAGAAGAATTGCCACTCCAAGGTCAAATTAGGTTTTAAGGGATGCATCCTCTAATTAAGTCGTATGATTCGGAGCATAATAACTTATACATGGTTTAACAGTTGCTATAAATAATAAGATTACATAGAGAATGTCTAATAAATTCTCCACCCAAAACAAGGGTCTATCTAGGAAATTAAAGAAGATGACAAAATCTAGTTGAATTTGTATAAAGGAGAATAACATAGGCAAATGATACAAGTGTCTCACCTCATTTTCATGTCTACTTTGAAGTTATTGTAGTCTTCTTGTATAAATTGTATCGTAGGCAAAATATAATGCACGATAGCTATTGTAAGTATGTAACAGTTGCATAATCAAAAGAAAAGAAAATAATTACCCCAAAAATCCTTTGGTAAGAACAAATTACAATATGATATTGATTATAGGTCTCCATTTTCATCACATAATAGATGCATTATATAAGACTCGTTGTTATATATACTTTTATTATTGTGTATATATATTACTATCATAATAGTTTAATATTATAGGTCTACATAAATTGACTAAAATTTATGTAAGCGAAAAAGGAAAACATGAATTAAATAATGGTGGGATTGAAAACTCTACATTATATCAATATATAATGAAAATCATAATATGTTATTATTATTTAAAAAAGTACTATACATGTCCAAATTGTATAAAATGCAGGCATGAACTCCATACAAGCATGCGAGCCACTAACATGCTCTCTAAATAGAACTGAGTCTACTCCCCTCCATAGCCACACCCAATTCACCTCCAATCAATACTAACCTATTAACATACAAGAAAGAAATACGTAAAACGATGAGTGATAAATCACTCAATAAGCATTTTCTAACTCTCTACCACAAGCAGGTTTTTGTTCCTTTATATCTATAATTGATTAAACTTCTATTTAAGATTGACATGTTAAATTATATCTGATATTTTACTTGTTAAATGGTTTGAATTTTTGTATCATGTCATAAAATGAATGTCATGATATGGATTATGTTGAAAACATGCTATTTGTCCTTGGACCTGACTTTTTAATAACATATATATACATATCTGAAAATACTGAATTAATGCAAAGATCCTGAAATAAAAGCATATGTGAAAATGCTATAACTGAAAATCTACTGTGTTGAGTAGACTAATGAATATAAGGATTCAACACCTTATTCATATGAGTTTTAACATCCTGACACACGATTACGAAGCTGAAATTTGATAACTGATGCATACCAGTACATATTTTTAAATTGTAATTGACATTGGCTGCCTTTGTAGCAAATTTGCAACTCACAGATGTCCCTTCGTATTCATCCCTAAAATGATGTTCAAAACATCGTATTTTTTATTTTAAAAACATGTATTTAGATCCATTTTTTAAAACATTGATATGACATATCATGTCATGAAATTCTTATATTGTATAATCTCTCATTATCTTGATTTATAATAGTGTTATGTGGGTACAATATGGTATTTTCTATGTTCCATGCCTTATCCTAAGTTTTATTTATGATTTTCATCTAATGCATAGTTGTGCATGCATAGACACATGGTTGTCTATGAGCTGTACAGTCGTGTGTCTAGTCATGCATGATGTCTTGCGAGCTTTTATATATTCTTGCTAAGTTTTTGGCTTTTTATATACACGCGATTGTGACTTCGAATTGCACAATTATAACCCTTCACAAATCTAGTTATGCATGTTTCACATACATAACCGTGACTCTACAAGGCACAATTACATGAATGTGTGTCTAGGGGGCACACGGTCATATGTCTTACTCTGTTTTAGAAAATCTATGGCTAAAACATGTAGAATATCATACAATCTCAAACAAATCACAAATCAACTAGCATCATCCATATTTCATGCTCAAAACACTTCTTATACACATATTGATCTGATCAATAATACCAAACTTTACAATTCATGCATCCAAAACTCTTTAAAACACATATACATAAACATACATACATAAAACATATTTCTAAGCAACAAGCTTTATCATCATCACTTTCAATTCATTATTTTCTCATTCAATCATGCCATAGAATCATGAAACATAATGAAATCATCATCATAGCTCAACCAAGCAACAAATACATATATAAAAAATAAGGTAAAGAGGCAAGGAAATACTTACCTCTTGTCATAATTGATATTCTTCTCTTTCTAAAAAAAATCTCACTCTCTAACTTGGTTGAAAACATCTAGTTGCTAGTTTTCTCTTTTAGGGTTAGCATGCTTTCAAATTGAAATGAAATTTGAGTGAAAAATTGCATCTAAAAATGGATAAGCATTACTTTAAAAATGATGGCTCATTAAGCAAGTATGCATGGTTGTACACCTTAGGGGTGCATGGCCATGCATGATGAAAAATGCAAATTTTCCATGTTCCTGTGCTTCACATGAAAAGGTCTCCTAAGGAGACTCATGTGCATGTCATATAAGCTCTAAAAATGACTATTCCACCCCTAAACTCTCTCAACTCTATTTTTATTATTAAATCTTACTTCTAATCCCAAATTCTAACCCAAAAAGATAATTCTAACCTTAAAATATGAAACATTATACATTTTTCATTATAATGAAACTCTAACTTATTTTATAGGCAAAGGGTTTTAAGATCCCTTCATCAAATATATATATGAAAAAAGAGCTAGTATCTTTCTAGCTCTAAACATACAACATATCCTTAGCCTTGGGGAACTATCTCTTAGTCATTCTAAGCATGAGATGCAGTGTAATGAATCATTTGCTTTGGATTATAATTCAAAATACATATGCCCATTCATATACAACATCTTAATTTCCATACTTTGTACATATAGGATTAGGATTTGGGTATGGATGTTACATGTAAGGCAAAGTTGGAATCCACTTTCTACCTCTTAGGTTTCAGAACTTTCCATAAGTCAACTACAACTTTCTCAAATTAATTAATAGTTTTAGATGATAAAGTGTGTTATTTGTTGCATCATATCTCCTTCTATTTATGTCAGAGGAGAATGTGAGAGAAAGCATGAGTAGGCACAAAAAACCTTGAATTTCAACTTTTAAAATGCTACTCGATCTTTTCTAATATTATAATTTATTAGACAATATTCTCATAAAGATTAGTTGAGTTATCTTTCTACATTTATTGACTCGTCACTGGGATCGATATCTCTTCATTTCAAAGGCTTGTGCCGAAAATATGTGCTATCTTATTGTGATCTTGTACATTTATTTAGTCCTTGGTGACAAAGGTATACAACCTTCCAAGAAAACATGACATTATATAGAGAAACTAATGACAAATCTATCAAAAGGAATAGTTTGGAGATGGACAAAAACCTCAACTTGAAAGACTTTGCTGCTACTATGTAGTTGAACTTTTTAATTTGATAACAAGTGTAGTTACAAGTCACACAAAATTCAAATATATTACTAACTCCATTTGATTTCTAATTATTAGGATTCAACTCTTAATTATATCTCTCTAGTTTTTACAGAGAAAAAAATCAATAGCTAAAACTAAAAATGACTCGTTATAAAACTTAAATGATTGATTTATCCCTTCTCTTTAGATATACATAAGAAACTATAATTATTTTATCTAAATTTTCACATTCAACAAAATGTATCCATAGATATAAATCTGATTAAATAATATATAATCTTTTAAATTGTTAAAATGTATTTTTAATTATAAAACTTAAAAACAAAATTGTGACATATTATATATCCAAGACATACACTATTTTGACAATAATTAAACTACTAAACAATGTTCTTTACCAAATCAATGTTATAGTCATTCTCAAGTCATAAAATTCTGCCATGGAAGCACAAATTTGATCAAGTTTTTGGCAGTCGAAAGGGCGACCCTCCAAGACAGAAATTGGTTATTTACTCTTGATCCAACTCTCCTTCGTGTGTATCTTCGGATTTCTTTTTAGTTTTTATTTCATATGATAATATGTTAGAAGTGCAAGTCTGTGATATCTTCAGAGATATGAAAAAATTAAGAGTGGACTTATAGTTGTCTTGTTATTCAAACTCGATGGCCCAGCCCCATATGTCCAAAACAGTGGCTTCATAATTTCTTGCCCGATATTTCTCAACATGTGGCTGTAACATTGACACAGAAAATCCCAAGCCTCAATCGAAACTCAACACGAACACACGTGTAACACAAACGAGAGCAGCTTAATCTAGTTCTCGTTCTCGTTCCTGTTTCAGTGTCAACCAAACATGACTCTACAAGCGTCTCTCTGTGGTTCAAACATTTCATCCTTCATCTGTCCGTCAACACCCAGAAGCAGAACCACCCAACACCTTCCTGCGACTCTAATTCAATGCCGTGGTAAAAATAGAACATCCCCATTTTGATTTTTTTTTTGTTTTGCTTTTTAGTCCTAAATTTTTATGCTTGAATGGAATATTTAATGTTTGTTGTGTTATGACAGTGGAGCCATCTGACAAGTCTGTTGAAATAATGAGGAAATTCTCTGAGCAGTATGCAAGAAAATCTGGGACCTACTTTTGTGTGGACAAAGGTGTCACTTCCGTTGTTATCAAGGTACTTCTTTAATAATTTGAATCGATTATCGCTCTGTTTTTAGTTTTTGTATATGGCTTTTGTGAGAATGCTATGTTTGATGGTTAATTTGAATTGGAGTAGAGGGGGATTTTTTTTTTTTTAATATATTCCAGAATTTTACTTGTGTTATCACTGCGTCTATAATTGCTTGGTGATTCTTTATTGCATTTTCTTTTTCAATCTTGAGGGGTTGTTAGTTGTGGTTAAAGCCTGCAATTTGCTCCCACTTGATCTGACGTTCAATTTCTCAGAGCCCCCGACCTGTTGAAAAGAAAGTTTACTGCTTGCTGAAGATAGTGAGGTTCAATGACGACTTCAATTTTGAAATGGAATTTGCTAAATTATTCTGGTGGACTTTTAGTTTGTCAGTAAATAAAATTGCATTTGTCTTCCTGTATATTACTATTTCTTCATGGTCCTCTGATTTTAAAGATTGAATATTTATGTGAAAGCACAGCATTATTTCTTTTGTGGGCATTTATATTTCTGACACGGGTCTATGTATGAATGCATGTGTTTATTTGTACTATAAAACAAAAGCAGTCTATTTATTTCAATATAAGTAGCTTGAAAATTATTGTATATTGAGCATTAGCTAGATGAAGAACTTTGGGCATTAGTTGGTTTGGAGAACTTTGTGTTGATATAATTAAGTGTCTTGACGTTTCGTGTTAATTTAAGTTTCTTAATTGTTTTTATTATCTGCTTCTTTCTAGAATTGATTACCCAAATCTTGGTAGAGTTTTGGTTCCCTTTTGATTAGAGTGCTAATACATACGTGTCAAAATGTAATATAACCATTGAGACCCATCTTTTGATTTTTGATTTTTATCTATATTTTCTTCCTTAAAGAATTAAACATACCATGTTTTACATTGTTGAATTGAAAAGAAGAAAAGATACATGAAAGAAAACTAATGTTGGAAAATTTGAACAGGGATTGGCAGATCATAAAGATTCATTGGGTGCACCTCTTTGTCCATGCCGGTTAGTATCATTACTGTCATTTGGCTCTTGTCATGAGATATGCATTTTTGTTGATGGCATTATAGATTCCATGTTGGTACACAATGTAAAAATTGTTGCATTTGTATTTCTAAATTTCATGTTACAACTTTTCAAGTTTGGATTGATTGTATTACAGGCACTATGACGACAAAACTGCTGAAGTCCAACAGGGCTTTTGGAACTGTCCCTGTGTTCCAATGAGAGAAAGGTATGATATCTTCACAGCTACAAAACCATGCAACGTCTTGTAGCTATTTGTATCTATCTTTTGTTGGGTAGCTTATTGAATTTTGTTTTTTGTGTTATTAAGTTAATTTTGAGTGTGAAAATGTTCTTTTGGAATTAGTTGGCTAGAAAGTTTTACTGCATTGCCTCTTCAGATAGTGCCCTCATACCTTGGTTATTTGCATGCTGATATAATGCATTTCGTGCGATAACAACTATTTTGGAGTGTATGTGATAATTGATAGGAAATGGTTGCAACTAAAGGTTTTCTGGCCTATGTTCAGATATGATATTAGTTGTTTAGAAAATTTAATACACCAAAACAGGATCAAATAATTTAACATATGACCTTGTGTATTAAAAAATGATTAACTTTACATAGATTTAGAGACTCCATGACAACCAATCAGCTTGCTGTTGTATTTAAAGAGATATAAGTGACAAGACAAACATGGTTGTGTGAGGAGGGTTATTATCCTATCCCCATTAGGTGAGTTGACTCATTGTCTTATTCATTTATCTGGTGAGATAGAGACTTCCTTATGTGAAAAGATAAAACGATCCATCCTATTATTGGTTTTACAAATAAAACATGTAAGGTAGCTAAGTCATGCTTCCAGATTTGGGAAGATAAAATAGCCATTCAATGCAATTGTTATCACGAACCAAGTTTGCCTAAACAAATGGGTGAGAGTCACCCTTGAAGTTAAGTCACTTCACACTCATGGGCAGAGGGTAGTAACCCTGTAATGATACACATGTTTCTTCTGACTGTTTCATTTTTCTCCATGGGAAAGTATTTCATCTTCATCATCAAGGAATCTCTGAACAATTTCCCATAATTTTGATACGCATTTGTTTTATGTGCATAAATGAATGCTTGGTCTTGTTTTGGCATTTTAAATTTTCTGGCAGTTGGTATCAAGGTAATATATCATCTTCTTGCCAATATATTATTAGGAATTAAAAAAAAAGAGTGTTCTCACTATATGAAAAGATATAGATATTCACTTGCAAATACAACCAGTTCCTTAGGGGATTCCAAGATTATGCTGTATCACTTTTGGTCGCATCACATTAGATTGTCATTTAGTGAATATAATAGTATGAGGACAGATTATCTTTCATTCTTGAAGGACTTTTCTGAAGCTATATTATGGATTAGCCTTAGGAATGGAAATGCCATCAAATAATGAAGTTGGCTTGATCTAAGGACTTTTGTTGTATCTCTTCACAGGAAGGAGTGCCACTGCATGCTCTTTCTCACTCCAGATAATGACTTTGCTGGCCAAGATCAGGTACTGCTATTAACTTGAAGTCACATTATGAATATATATCAAACATCATTAAAAGCTTTAAAATCTTGTCATATTATCAAATGCATATCAAGAATTACATCTAATTGAATTGCCCTGACTGTAAGTGGAACTTGTGAAGAGAATTAGCTTGCTTGATGAGACTTTTTATGTTTAGCTGTCAATATCAACGAATAAAAGCAGAAGGAAAATTTGAAATGGACATAGAAACTACTTATACACGCTTGCGTACGCACACAGTGGACGAGGGGAAAATGTTGTCACTTCCATGGCTTATTTTTGTTTTTAATTTATAATTTATGTCTAATGCAATCATATTTTCTTCCTGTGCAGACCATATCCTTGGATGAAATCAGGTCATCAACAGAAAATATGTGATGACTGTGTACTAAGTTCCTTGTTGAAAGAGTCATCTCTTATATTTGGCTAATGAAAGGAAAAGAATCTCTGGGAAGACCATGTTCTTGAATGAAATCATGGGAGGAATGACACATATGTGATAAATAATGTATTGAGTTTATTTTACCAAACAATCTTCTCATTTATTGGCCAAAGAAGGAAGAGGAAGCGGAAGACGAAGCAAACAATCCCTCATCCGTTGTATGTATTTTTGTAGTTTACTTGTGAATCACACTATCTTTTTTGTTCTCCTTAGCGATCAAATCTTCAGCCTTGAATTTCCCTTGTCCCTGCATCATTTGCTTGCTTGACAAAGTGTATCTGGATTCTGGGTACAACTGGGTGCTTACATTGCAAAGCACAAAGTTATGCACAAGTAAATGAATGCTTGCTAGCAATGCAAGGAAGGTGTGTCAACTTTTCTAGAGATTAAGTAGTCATTACATGATTTGGTTGCAACTAGAATAGTTCCATGATCATAATTAAGAAAGGATTGTATGTTATGGTAGATTCAAACCAAGCCAAACCCAAATAAGAGTGTTAGCATGAACCCATATCAGTTAGCTTGAGATTGTATTCGATTTACTCAATTGGTGAACATTATTATCAAAGAAAAAGAAGAATAGTTTGAATATAAAATAATTGTGAAATATTGTTAGGAGACAAACTTCAGACCTACGATAATGGCAAGACAAAAGAGTTTAAGTTAAATTGTGTTCATGCTAAAATGTGTTTAGCTTTAGCTTTGTATAAGGAGCTTAGATTGGATTCATCTCTAATTATATGCTAGACAATGGAACTCAATAATGCAAACCTTTACAATTACAAACATAATTAACATTTGCTTATACGTAAGATGGCTCTTTCACAGAGTTCTAATCTCTCAATTTTTGCTATTTTTACCTACTTACTTTCCATATCACCATTTTCATGTTCAGCCATCAAGGAGTAGTTTTTCAAATCCCCAATTCTAATCTTAATTTTACCAACTTCCGTCAACTTTGAGAATTAAACTTCATCCGCCTGTAATTCATAAGCATCACCAATCTCCCTTCAAAATTTAACCAATGTTCAGGTGAAAGAGAGTAAAGAAGAACTCTTGTTAGTTAAAATTAAGTTTGAATTCAAGAAAAGAAAAAGCTAAACTATAAGATTCATAAAAAAGTTAGATCTAATGTTGACTTTAACTTTTTATTTTTGTTCTAAATCCAACTGGACTAGGCAATCAAACCGATTCTATCAAAATTCAATATTAACGATCATTCCATTAGAAGATTGCTACCTACCCCTTAATGGGTAAATGTTTGAAAGCATTACTCCATGATAAAGAGATAATGAGAAAGAACCCATATTATAAATATTAATATAATAGAAACAAAACAAGGACAAATAAATTTCTTGAGCTCAAAGCAACATAAATGCAATTCCACTGGTCTACTCTTTTGTTTTAGATAGTTGTAATTGTTAACATGTCGCAAGTTATGTGAAAGCTGATATTGTAGCATCCTAGATTCCGAAAGCCTTTTCGATTGGAGTTTTGGGGTTAGAAATCGAATTCAGAGAGAGATTGGGAGTCTAGATAAGTTCAAGGGTGAGTTGGTAAGTTTCGAAGCCATGTGGCTTCCGTTGGAATCCTTTCAGAAGGATTCGAGTAGGCGAGTGAGCGGGAAATGAATTAAATTCATTTTTCCTTGTGCACGCCCGTGCATCATGGGTGCACGCCCGTGCGTGGCATGATATATAGGTGGAGCCGTGAGCTTCATGTCATTTTTCTCACCCGAGTTTTCTCTTTAGCCAAAATTTCTCTCTTCCTTACAGCTCCTCCCATCCTTAGAGAGGAAATTCAGCAGCCGGTTCCTCCTAATCTGGTTAGAGAGCAAAGAGATTAGTGTTTGAAGCTTGTTTTCCGAAGCATGGAGAGAGGTAAGTGTTCCTCACTTCTTCTCGCGTTTCTCCAGCTCGATTGATGAGTTTTGTTGCCATGGATGAATTCCTTGCATGCTGATGAATGTATGGAATGCTTATATGTGATTGCATGTTGATTTGGTTGATGGATTTCCACTCTTGAAGCTTGCATGTGTGTATGTATGGCTTTAGAAAGAGAAAGGAGAAGTTTTCCATGGTGAATTTGTGATGAATGAGTGTATGTTGCATGTGAAGCTTGAATTGTGATATTTGAAGTGCTGGAATTGTATATTTGAAGTGTTATTGCATTTGGATGAGTTTTGGTTGGCCAATTCGTGATGTTTCCGAGCGGTGCTTTGTTGAAGAACCAGACGCACGACCGTGAGCCTGTGTTTCTCCAGATGCACGCCCGTGTGCACGATCTGTGCACGGCCAGAAAATATACATGCACGCCCGTGTGTCCGCATACGCACGCCCGTGCGTAGGCGTTTTTAGTGAAGATGAATAGTGAATTCCAATAGCTTACACGATCAGGCGCACGACCAGCGCACGGTCCCGTGCGTCAGGGTGCACGCTCGTGCACGTTTCATGCACGCCCGTGCATAAGTAGATTTTCAGAAAAATGTTATTTAATGGGAAATTAAGCATACGAATTCAGAATAAAGGCTAAATGGCTTTAGTTAAGCATTAGATAAGCATGTATTCAGATAATAAACTGCATGTGCATATCATGACATGACATGTAGTTTCAGAGAGAATCAGGGGATCCGAATTCAGCAGTATTCATAACCGATGTACGAGTAAGAGTATAGGGTGAATACGAGGGGGCATCTATGGGATTCAGCCTTCTGACACCAGTCAGAACACTCAGCAGTATTTCAGATTCAGTTTCTGACACCAGTCAGATGATCAGCAGTATTTCAGTATTACCATCTGACACCAGTCAGATTAGGCAGCAGTGATTATTCAGTAGCTTTTTAGCCAGTAGCTAGAATGGTTAACCCACATGGCCAAGATGTCGAATCCCTGTATTACCCAGTCTGATCAGCACGGCAGGTACCCGAGGGTACGGAGAGGTATTCAGATGCATGCATCCAGTTTTCAGTTAGCATGACATGACATACACATCATGACATGCATCCATATGATAATAATGAATGAATGAAATCCAGATAACAGTTTCAGATTCCAGCAAGCGTATAGATGTATGAATAGGGTCGAGGCCCAGGTATGTGTTTGTTTATATGATTGTTTGTGCTTGCTTGGGTATTGAGGGAAGTAAGGAGCGCTTACTGGGTGATCTTTATCACTCATCCCCCTCCTTCTTCCAGTTTTTCAGGTGTTCGTATTGGGTTCGAGGAGCGGGTGGCACGAGGCTGACGGAGAGGGCACGCACACACACCTCGATCTCAGTTTTGTATCAGTTTTGGACCTATGTGGTCATTTTGTATATGATGATGTATTCAGATGTATCTGAACTTTATGTATGTGTATGTTATAGGCCAATGGGCCCATTGTACAGAACGATATGTATATATTTCAGATGTATATTCAGTTTCACTTCCGCATGTGCAGAATTGTATAGTCTCAGGATGTTTGTTTTATCTCTTTTCGTAGGATTCCCGTTGCGGGTACCCGTATTTTTAGATTATTAATAAAAGATCCATTCAGTTTTCAACAGCAGGGGTACTCGTGGCGGCGGGTCCTACAGATATGGCAATTGCAACCAAAGCTATATGACAAATGTCGGATTCCTATGTGCTTTTATTAATGAAAAACAAATGTTAAAATATCTAACTGATTTTTGCTTGAAATTATCATAACAAAGCAAAAGCAAAATCAAAGAGTTTTAATTTCATAAGTTTTGCCTAGCACATGACCATGTGTATCCTATAAGAGGAACACATAACTTGGTTAAGTCATGCAAGACATTTGTGTATGAAAAAGTAAAACAGAGGATCATACGTTTTTCGAGAACTGTAACATTTCGAGGTTAAAATGGTTTTTCTAGGCCTTGAATCAGGGTTAGAAGAGAGATTTCTTAGTTAGGAATCAGATTCAGTAAGTTAGGATGGTAGAATGACCTTTTGTTGGTTTGATATGCAGCTTGTGGAAGGAGCATGACTGTACGTCTTTGGACACATGTCCGTGCATCCCTTTCTCACCATGCATGCCCCGTGCATGTTTGTTGCATGCACGTGCATGCTTGTTGCACGCCCGTGCATGTCTGCTGGTAAATAAAGCTAGTTTTTCCCTCTGCTAATTTCAACGAGTTTCTTATCCATTTTTCTTTCATTTCTCTCCAACTAATCCTAATCAAATTGAGACAGAGATTAACCAACTTTTAGCAATCAATCCAGCCAAGTTTCAGCCAGAAATAGAGCGATAGAAGTCATTAGCAGCTCTAGGTAAGTATCTTCTTACCTTCTTCCTTGTTTCCAGAGTTTATGTTTCCTTGGTTGGGTTAATTCAGTTATAGCAGCATGTCTTTAGTTTAATAGCATGTCTTTGTGTTATTAAGAATGATATAGATGAGAAATCTGAAGGTAAAAACATGCTTAGTTCCCTTGATACATATGTGTGTGTATCTAAGGGTTTAGAGAGATTTTAGTATGATTTGGTTATAAATGATGGGGAAAATGTGTTAATAGCAGTATATGTTGTATGTTTGTATGTTATGGTATGTTTAATTGGAGTTTGATGAGATTTGGGTTGAGTTTTAGGAGTGATCTTGCGTGCTTCGACCATGGATGTCAAAACAGAACAGGACGCACGCCGTGTATTCATGTACGCACGCCCGTGCATTCTTATCTCAACAGGGTCATGGTCGTGTATGCAAGTCATGCACGACTGGATTTTAGTAGGGTCACGACCATGCGCTTGAGGGTCACGGTCATGCGTTAGCAGAATTCAAAAATTAAGCAGAATTTCCAGAACCTAGCACAGTTGGGTTGCACGATTGGCACACGACCCGTGCAAGCTTATGCACGCGCGTGGGTCCGATAGTACATGTCTGTGCGCCTAGTGAAAATGAGAAATTTCCTTCCCATTCAGCAGAATTTCAGTATTAAAGGAACATATCACATATTCTAAGTAATATAAGGGAAGAAATATTAGATTATGAATCAGAATAAGTCTAAAGAAGAAAGAGATACAGAAAATTATACGAGAACCTCCAAAATCACACTTTCACAGTATTAATTGAGAAGAATTTAATAGGAATATTGAAACAATTTGAATAGCAGAATATGATCCAAAGTCACAAGCTTGTCAAATATATGTTGCTACTGGTTAATGTCCTTTTTTGGCTATGCCCATTGATGATGTTTTGCACACTTTCAATAGGCTTTGACAAATGGATAGGTAAAGGTTGATGACTGTTCCGCCGCTGCCTTCGAACTCTAGTCACTCCTTGCAGCCAAAAAGACTAAAAACTTATCTCATTCCAGGACCCTGCACCCACCATAGCCCCAGCATTCTTCGCCATTACAAAATCCTTCATGCAATAATGATCAGCTGGGAACCTGTGCTTGAGACAAACGTTCAAATTACAAGTCTTGCAAGTCACTGTATTCGGAAAAGTCAATATCTGCTAGCAGCGTTTAACAGAACAAGCAGGCTTCTTCTTCTTACTGGGATCACAATCTCCAGACCTCTGGTGCCTCTCCAACATAATCTTCTTCACAAACAATTACCTTCCTGCTCTTGACGTCTGATTTTTGACATTCATGTCATTTATTCAACCTATGCTCCAAACAAGAACACCTATAAACACCCAAATTATCATTGAATCAGAATCTCCAAAAAAACATTACCGAATTATTAACATAATGAAAGCATAAATACCTTTAGACAGCCGTTGCATAGAAAAGTTTGAAAATGGACTATGCTGCAATACCTGCAGTCCTTACAATAGTATGTCTCTACTCTACCTTCGGTTTTTTATGATGATCAGAAGCTAATCGATCAAGTAACGACAACAAAGCTCAGCCTCCCTTACAGTCCAATGACTTACTATCAAGCACTGGTGGGTTCATGCAACAGGTTCCATTGCCAGCTCTGATCTTATCTTATTTCCTTCACCTAAAGTTGAAAGCAAATTGCCCACCATCGGTAGCCCGAGTGGCAAGGCTTTGCACTCGCAGGTGACAAAGCGCCATAAATCATGGGTTCAAATTCCCGTAACCGTTCCTAATTTAACAAATTTTCAATTACAAAGACTCGAATAAGTTTGTCAGGATGGAATTTACCAAAAAAAAGTTTGTCAGGATGAAATATACACCAGATCATAATTGTTGCTTCATTGAATAATGTTCTAAGTAGGGATGGATTGGAGCTTTAATTTGACAAGACATTGTTACCCACTCTGCTTGAATTCACCCTTTGTTTTCATGTTAAGTTATTGATAGGTGTTTTTTACGGAGTGAAAAGAAAAGCTAAATAAATAAACATGAGGTGGGTTTGAGTTAGGAAATGAGTGGGTCCATATTCTTTTATAAAAGAAGCAAAATTCCAGCCTAGAACAGTGAATAAAGTCATCTCAAAATCAAAATCAACCATATTTTCTAGGCCAAAGGACATTGTCCCACCCATAGTTTCAGACCGAGACAAATTCCCACCCGCTTAAGTTTAAAAGCTCAAACTCCCACCCATCACCTATTTTTTATATTAAAAATAATAAATATACAGTAATAATCAGGGGTATTTTTGTCTTTTCAATATTAAAATTTTATAAATTAATAAAATAAATTTTATATAAATATAAAATATTAAAAATTTAAAAAAAATTTAAAAAAAATTTGGAAAAATTTTAAAAAACCCAGCAGCCACCGCCGCCGGCACCGGCGACGATGGCGGCCCATAATAGAACCAGGTGGCCATTTCC
>JAJEJH010001216.1:0-37857 GCA_026122585.1 Anacardium occidentale | reverse complement strand
CCTTTATATCTCATTTTCTATAATTTTTGAGAATTTGCTGCTCTGCACGGGCGTGTGGACAAGGCACACGGGCGTGTGCCCAGACGCACGGGATCGTGCACTGGTCGTGCAGCTGGTCATGCATGCTTCTGGAATTTCATGCATATTTCTTCTACAAATCAGACACACAGCCGTGCTCCTCATGACACACGAGCGTGTCCTCTGCATCCAGGCCGTGCGCACTTCGTGCACACAACCGTGTTCTGCTTGGACATGGCTCTCCTGGAACTACAGAAATCCAAAGCATTTCTCATCCAAACTCAAATTAATAAAAAAAACAAGCATCTAAGGCACTTTAATATCCACATATCATGCATCAATTTCATCATTCATCTATCAACACTCATTCCACCATGGGAATCTACCATTTCTCTCGCTAACCCACACACAAGCAAAACAAGCATGCATTCTGGGTGGAAATCATCATATAATCATCAAATCATTATCATGTCAGCATGCAAACATAACACCACAAGCTGGAAACAGAAACACACGTTTCCAACATCATCAAACAAGCTGGGAACGCAAGGAGGAAGTAAGAAACACTTACCTCTTGATATAGCTGCTGGAATCTTTCTTTCTATCTATTCTCTGGTTTCTCTCGCTGGATTTGGAGCTGTCGGATACTGGGAATCAACTCTAGGGCTGGGAGCTGTTGAGAACAAAGAAGGAAAATGTTGAAATGGGAATAAAAGCTGGGTGAGAAGCAATAACTCTCCAGCCTCTCTCTTTTTTATCCACCTGCATGGGCGTGTAGGACAAGGTGCACGGGAGTGCATTAGGGAAAATGAATATAACTCATTTCTCGTGCTTCGTATGATTGAAACCTCCCTAAAAGAATCATACGAAGGTCACACAATTCTGAAAATTTACTAACTCACCCCTAAACTCTTCTAGACTCTCAATCTATTCCTGAATCTCATTTCTAACCCCAAAACTCTACCCTTAAGGGTTTTTCTAACCTGGGATGCTACATGCAGGATAAGGAAGGAAAATAAAGATTTTGAAATAACCTAAGGACTCCACTAAACAAGGAATATGTTAGTAAAATGGAGTCTTCATGTGTAGTGAATAGTATGGTTTCAGTTTTATGCTTTGTTGTGGGAAAATTTGAGCTAAGTTTAAAGGTTCTTAGTCTTTGGTAATAAATATTTTCCTACTCAAGGGAAGCCATGTAAAAGGATTTTCCTGTTAATCTTTTTTTTCTGTTTTGTCATAAGTTTAAGTAAACCTCCAAAACACTTACAAGGCTAGCAATCAACTCTTATGAAAATTTAAAATTACATATTTTTGTAACTAAATCAAGTGTTGAGGTTCAACGGATTATAGACACTCCATTTTGGATCAAACATGATCATTCCTAATGATGAAAAACCTAAAAGATTCAGATTGAAATTTTCAAAGTGTTGAACTAAGGATAGATTGACAAAATTTAAAACTCAACCCATAAAAAAAAAAAAAGTCATAAAAACCAAGTCCAACCCCACACAATCCAAGTCCATTAAAAAAATCCATAAAAATAAAGGCCAAGCCCACCAAAAATCCACAATCCAAGTCCATAAGAAAATAAATAAAGCCTTAAATCCTAGTTCAAAGCCCACTAAACTAAAAATAACCCAAAAGCCACAAAAACTCAGCCGAAATACATGCGGCCCAAAGGAGGAAAAGAGAAGAACGAACACATGAAGCAGGCCCAGGCCTGTTGCCTGCAGAGCCCGTGTATGCACGCTCGCGTCAGGGAAAGGACAGGGGCATGCGCGCACGCGCATGTAGTCTCTTCTCCATTTTTCTCTCTCCCACGGGCACGATTTTCCATAAACCTACGACTACATTTTTTTTATTCTCCACATTACCCCCCCTACCCCACAACCCACTCGATTCCCCAACTGCTAAAGTTTTGTCTTAGCATTCAAAATTCCACATGGGTACCTTCTCGGTTGTTTCCAGTTCAATGGCCTTCTATGTCTTTGGAACAAGGCCAAACCAAAAAGTCCCACCCAATGTTTCCTGGAATAACCAACTCCCACCCTTAGGTTTTAAAAAGCCAAACATCCTTGTCACTGTTTGAAAAAACTAAAATATTTTCTATACAAATAAATAGTATTAATATTAAATAAAATAACATTAAAATTAAAATTTAATAAATTAATAAAAATTTTAAAATTTAAAATAAAAATTTTTAAAAACAATTATTATCATTGATAATATCATTAACGACAATGATTAAAGTTAAATTAATCAGATAGTCGAAAATGATCATCTAATTATATTAACAATGATTATTTTTTGAAATTTGTATTAATTTATTAAATATTTTATTATTATTTTTATAAAATTTATTTTATAATTTTTATTCAAAAAAACAAATATGCACCTTTGAGTTTTAGAAAGTGAGGACTTTTGGCTTTTTAAAACTTTAGCGTGGGAGTTTGTTAGTTAAGGAAACCTTGCGTGGGAACGCTTGGCCTCTTAGCTTTGAAAATTTCACAGGGGTACTTCCTAGGTAGTTTCCACCAGCTTGAAAATGATTGGGCAAGAAAAAGTATAAAATTTTTTTAATGTGTCCATTGGCCTTGATGTCTTTGGAATAACTTTTGTGTAGAGGAGGGAATATAATAACAATGGCGAGGAAATTTCATCAAGACTGGCATTGGCTCATTGACTTTACTAATATAAATTCATGCTTCATCTTCAACAGAAGCTCACTCAAAGTTTAATCCATTTCTTGTTGCTGAGTTTCTAAGCAATGTCTCTAAGCATAGCTTACACCAAACCAGAGAAGAAGAGCCTAACTCCATTGTATGTTGAAAACCCACTTCCAACTATTGCTCAAAATTCATTGCAAATTTTTTATAACTTCCTTTTCTTTGCTTTTGATGCAGATTTAGTACTGGACAAGAGTTGGCAAACTTGGCAGTGAGTTCTGGTTTACTGAAGCAGGCTTGCTCAAAAATTTCACATCTTTATGGTGAAATCAACCAAAACGAGCCAATAAGCTGCAAAGTTTATGAAGAATCAAACTTTCTTATCATAGCTTTTGGCACATCACCCTTTTCGACAGAACAACTTCTTCAAGAACAGGAGTTGGTCCCATCAACCTCTCTTCCCCAGTTTCAGTTCTTATGCTCCAAACGCCAATCTTTCTCCGTTCACAAAGAAGCAGTGACCCATTTTCCCTCTTCAAATCAGCTCTCCGACCTCCAAACCAAGGTACATCTCTCTGTCTTTCCCTTTTTAGTTTAAATTTTAATTAGTTTTGTTGATCTAGCTATGTTTATTCTAATTTAAATCACCCCTATAACATTTTGCTTGCAAGATCTTTGTTTAACCTAGAAAGAAAGTTATAAACCGATGTTAGTTGAGGATGGTATGGATTCTAAGAAGTATACAACACGCGACATAAATTTTTTTTTATATTTTTCCTGATTAAATTTGGCAATGTAATTGACTTGCACTATACTTGATAACAATCTAGGTAGAGGAGTTTGAGGGGCGGTTTAAGGGTCAGACTCGGATAATTATAACCGGACACTCTATAGGAGGATCTGTCGCTTCTCTGTTTACCTTATGGCTACTTGACAGCATCAACAAAAAAGACAACGAGAAGAAAGGCAAGCAGAAATCAGCAGTAATAAATCACACCCTTTGTGTCACTTTTGGTGCACCTCTTGTTGGTGGCAAAGGTTTCCAAGAAGCCGTATCTTGTTGCTCATTGTGGAATTCTTGCTTTCTCCATGTGGTCGCAAAGCAAGACTTGCTCCCGAGATTGTTTATCTCACTGCATAATCCCAATGCTATGGACATGGATAACCAAATGGGTGCTTACAGGCCTTTTGGTACGTTTCTGTTATGTTCTGCATTTGGATGTACTAGTGTTGAGGACCCGGATGCGGTATCTAAATTACTGGAGGCAATGACCCTAGAAACGGCTGGAATCCAAAATCCTAATAAAGCATGGCAGATTTCTGATTACGTAAAACTTGTAGAGGATCTTATGTCTATTGTACTGATCAAGGGACTTTCACAACTTGGTGAATTGACTACGGACACTCTTCGAGCAGGGATAGGTTTGCAACTGAAAGCCATTGAAGTTATCAGTACACAGGTACCTTAATATATTTCCATATCAACTTTGATGCAGACTAATTTCCTGTCATGCAAAAGAATAATTCAGATTTGAATTCTGAGTTTATGAATGGTACCTTTAATGTTATAGTAATATAATTGTCCATTTACATTCTTTAAACATGCGAAGCTCCTGGATCTCTAATTATTAGCCACTCCATTGTTGTTGGTGACAGCTAAACTCTGGCAACAGCGAGCTAGTTGCGGAAATGGAAAGAAAGGAAAAGGATTATCTGTCGAAGAAGAAGAAGGCTTTTGATCCCTCCAGGAAACTGAATGACATGAAGATATATATGGCCAAGCTGGAATGGTATAAGAAGATTTGTGCATCTGCATCTGATAAACTAGGCTATTATGATAGTTATAAGAGAAGGGGATCATCACAGAGGGACATAGAAGTTTCCAAGTTTAAGATATACCTCAACAATTACTGGGAAAAAATGGTTGATGAAGCTGAGAAAATACCCCAGACAGAAGAGGCTGCCTTCAAGACCCGATGGCTATATGGTGGGACAAATTATCGTAGAATGTTTGAACCTCTCGAGATTGCTGACTACTACAAGAAGGGTGGGAGAGACTACAGAACTAATGGAAGACCTCAACATTTCATAAAGTTGGAGAAATGGCTAGAGGAAGCAAATAAACAAAAGGTGTCAGCTAGTTCAACTGACTCGAAGAAACAAAATGTGTCAGCTCTTCTAACTCAAGATTCCTGCTTTTGGGCAGACGTTGAGGAGGCTTTAATTGGTTGCAAATTACTGCAAAATAGCGATCTGAGTGAAGCAACAAGAGAGAATCTGTTTAAGTTTGAAGAGGATGTAATGAAGCAGATCAAGAATTATGCAGTATCTCCAGAGATTTTCTTGGAAGGGAGCAGTTTCATGCAATGGTGGAGAGAGTACGAACAAATTATGGGACCTTCCTATAGTTCAGAACTCACTCAGTTCATGAAAAATGGCTATTACAATCAGTATGGTTCATAGCTTGTGAGCCGAAATATGATTATAATAAGTATGATTTTACAGCAAGTATGATTCATGTATGAGATGGAACAAAATTACTGTCGACGCGTGTGCTAAGTCAATGTACTGCATGGAGAGGCAATAGTGTGTCTTTTTTTTTTTTATGGAATGTTCTTCTTGATCGTACTTAATTCATTTGTGTGTCTGGATGAAGCTGATAATCTGCTCTATGTTTTTTGCATTTGCATTCCACAATCCAGAACAGAACCAGTGCAGTTTTAACCTGAAAGTTTCAGTCCAGAATTTTTATACCTGCTATGTTCAATACAAAACAGTCTAGCATTCCTGGAAATGCAATATAATCAGAAAACTTCAATCCATGCAAACTGAAACTTGACAGCACGGGCACACAGGACAACCATGGCTCAATTTTGTGTTGAGGTGGACGTGATCGCAACCTTAATATTTGAAATGCTGCCCACTTGCAAATACAGACAACAGAGGTAGTTAATATGAATTGCTAAATAATAATAATAAAGGAAGAATTAAGGTTATGTGAATAGACATAGATATATTACATTACATATAGTTAAAATTATGTCTTCATCGTTAGGCCAAACCACTTAGTCCCACCCAAGGGTTCCTTAAATCACAAGGTCATCCAAAAAGTTTTAAAAAACCAAATATCCACCCTTGACCAATTTTCTTTCAATTTTACTAACATTTTTGATAAAATAACTAAAATACCCTTCACAAAAAAAAAATATAATATTAAGATTAAAAAATTTAATATAAAATATTAATGTTATATTAAAAATTAATAAAAAATAAAAAAAAAACCACTGTCGTCAACACTAACAATTGAAAATAGTCATTTGATTTAATTGATGGTTGGATCTACAGTCATCACCTAGTCGCTTTTTAAATTTTTAAATGTTTTATTAGTTTTTTAAATTTTTTTATTATTATTTTGGCCAAACAACATATTACCACCCAAGGTTTGACTTAATGACAAAGCCCCACCCTTAAAAGTTTAAAAAGTCAAGTTGCTACCCGTCAGAGGGGTATTTTTATCTTGTTGAAATAAAATTAAATTTAAAAAATATTAAATAAATAAAATAATATTAAAATTTTAATAAATTAAAAAAATTTTAAAATTAAAAAAATGTAAAAAGCAACCACTGCCGTCGGCAGTGGTGACCCCCTCTAACCTCGCCAGGTGGCCGAAAATGACCACTTGACTGTATTGACGGCCGGATCTAACCACCACGATGGTAGAGGCGGCTAGATTTGGTCACCAAAGATCTGGTGAAGGCGACCAAATCTATTCGTTTCCGTCTGCCTTTTAAAATGGTTGGAAACTGTCAAAATCAATCATTCTGCCTGTTTCCAACCTTTTCTAATGGCCGTCTCCACCAGATCAGGCCGCCTCTACCATTTTAACGATCAGATCTGGCTGTCAATAAAACCAAGTGGCTGTTTGCGACCACCTAGCGAGGCAACGGTGGCCGCTCTTTTATATTTTTTTAATTTGTTAGTAATTTTTAATTTAATTTTATTTTTAATATTATTTATATTAAATAAAGGGTATTTTGGTTTTTTCTACAGTAAAAATAGTGGCAACTTAGTTTTTTAAACTTTTGAAAGTGAGACTTTGTTATTAAGCCAAACCTTGGGTGGCAATATATCATTTGACCTATTATTTTAATATTAGATTAATATTTTTTTATATTTTAAATATTTTTATAAAATTGATTTTAGTATTTATTATTTTTAAATTTTTCTATTTAAAATAACAAAAAATGTTCATTTGATCAGTGAATCGTTAAATATAACTATTAATTTTAGTTAATTTGAAAATGTATAACTTTTTAAAAATTAATAGGTGAAACTTTGTTATTTAGGAAAACCTTGGACGACAATAAGTCTTTAGGCCTCGTCGTTAAAATAAAAAATGTGTATTTAGTAACATGTATAGGCCTCATAAATAATAATAATATGCCTAAGTATAAATAATATATGTACACAGTATTATATTTAATTGTCTATCCCTTGCATATTAACAGTATTACGCTTATTTGCAAATGTGCCTACTCCTCACCTAAAAGCAATATATGAATAGCACCTATAAACATTTCCCTCCTGAACAAAATTTTCCTATTTAAGGGAAGCCATGTAAAAGGATTTTCCTGCAAATCCTTTTTTCTGTTCTGTCATAAGTTTAAGAATACTGAGACCTCCAATACACTTACTGGGTAGCAATCTACTCTTTTGAAAATTAGAAATTGCAAAATTATTAGGAGTTTTATATAAATCATTGTTGATTATTTTTGTAACTAAATCAAGTGTTGAGGTTTAGGGGATAGTAGACACTCTATTTTGGATCTAGTAGAGTCAATTTTTATGATAAAAAACTTAAATAATTCGAATTAAAACTTTCAAAGCATCGAATTGAAGATAGACGGACAAAATTTAAAATCCAACCCATTAAATAAAAATATCTATAAAAACCAAGCCTAATCCTGAAAAAAGCCACAATCCAAATCCATAAAAAAATAAAAATATTCATAAAAATCAAGTCCAGGCCCCACCAAAAATCCAAGTCCATGAAAAATAAAAGCCTAAAAACCAAGTCTAAGCCCACCAAAAATCTGCAATCCAAATCCATAAAAATAAATAAATAAAGCTTCAAATCCTAGCTCAAAGCCCACTAAACTAAAAATAACCCAAAAGCCTAAAAAACTCAGCCTAAATAGCATGCAGCCCAAAGGAGGAAAAGTGAAGCACGCCCACAAGAAGCAGGCCCAGGCCTGTTGCCTGCAGAGCCCGTGTCATACACGCACGCGTCAGGGAAAGAGCAGGTGCATGCGCGCGGGTAATGCACGCTCATGTAGTCTCTTCTCCATTTTTCTCTCTCCCTGGGCACGATTTTCCATAAACTAACTATTGCAGTTTTTTTTTGTGGCGGAACGTATTACGACCCAAGGTTTGGCTTACTAGCAAAGGCCCACCCTCAAAAGTTTAAAAAGCCAAGTTATCACCTTTTACTGTAGAAAAGACTAAAATACCTTTTACTTAATATAAATAAAATTAAAAATTAAATTAAATTAAAAATATTAAAATAACAATAAAAAATATATTAAAAAATATAAAAAGATAACCACCATCACCAATAACATTACTAGCGGCAGTGGAGCTCTTTAACATTGTCAGGTGGTCAGAAACGGCCACCTAATTGTCGGACCTGACCTTTATGATGATGAAGACAGTCAGATCTGACTGCCATTAAAAAAGGCTAAAAATGGTCAAAATGATTGATTCTAGTTATTTTCGACCATTTTAGATGACAGAGAGGACCGGATCTGACAGTCTTTGCTATCGTAACGATTAGATCAGACTATTAATAGAATCAGATAATCGTTTTAGATTACTTGGAGATGTTGAAGGAGGTCACCGTCGTCGACGATATTACCGATAACGGTAACCACTTTTTATACTTTTTTAATTTTAAAATTTTTATTAATTTATTAAAATTTTAATATTATTTTATTTTAAATTTATATTTTAATATTTTTATAAAAAATTTTTAATTTTAATTTAAAAAGATAAAAATACCCTCTGACAGGTGGTAACTTGGTTTTTTACAGGTTTGAGGGTGGCAACGGCGTTTACCTTTTTTTTTTTTAATTCCCCATCATTTTCCCCACAACACCCCCGCCACTCGCTCCCCCGACACGATTCCCCAACTGCTACAATTTTGTCTTGGCTTTGAAAATTCCACGTGGGTACTTTCTCGGTTGCTTCCACCAGGTTGAAAATGATGGTATCAAATTTTATTTATGTGTCCAATCACCTTTATGTCTTCGGAAAAAGGCTAACCGACTGATTCCCACTCAAGTTTTCCTTAAAAAATTCCCACCCATAAAATTTTAAAGAGCAAAATACCCCCTTGCTCTTTGGAAAAACCAAAATATCCTCCCTAAAATCAATAATATTAAATCAAAATAATATTTAATATAAATAATATTAAAATAATAATAAAAAACTTAATAAATTAATACAATTTTAAAAATAAATAAAAATTCAAAAAAGTAACTACTACCACTAATAGCATAAGGATAGATTCGTAACAAATATATTCGAGTTTATTTTTGAATTCAGCTTAAACAAGCCTGAAACAAATTGTTTAAATCCAAACACAAGCACGAACCTGAACTTTAGTTTTGATAATCAACAAACACGAATTTGAGTACGAACTATATAAATCAAACATAAACACGAATCTGAACTTAAATTAAAATTTTTTAATTATATTTTATAAATTATAATTTTTAATAAAATATAAATACGAACTATATGAATTAAATGCGAACACGAACATGAATACGAATCAAACTATACTAATCAAATACGAATCCAAACTTTACTATAAAAATTCGATGAAAATAAACTTAAATACGAGCTAAATCATAACTAACAAATTTAAACACAAACATATATATGTTTACATTATATTTGATTCAAATCTAGCCCTGCAAGAGCGTCGCTGGTTGAGGTGGCTAAAATTAACCGACCACTTGTTTTATTGATGGTGGCTATTTTTTTAAAATTTTATTAAAATTTTATTAATTTTTTAATTTATTATTATTAATTTATATTTTAATTGTTTTATAATATTTATTTTTTACTTTTTATTAAAAGGACAAAAATACTTTTGTGACTTTGATAAAGTGATGATACTTGACTTTAAAGTGATGATACTTGACTTTTTAAAACTTTAGGGTGGGAGCTAGTTATTTAAGGAAACCTTGGGTGGGAATGGGTCTTTAGGCCTCTCACCTTTGAAAATTCCACATGGGTACTTTCTCGGTAGTTGCCACCAGCTTGAAAATGATTAGGCTAGAAAAAGTATACAATTTTTTTTTGTGTCCAATGACCTTGATGTATTTGGATTAACTTTTGTGCAGAGGAGGGAATATAATAACAATAGCGAGGAAATTTCATCAAGACTGGCATTGGCTCAGTGACTTTACCAATATAAATTCATTCTCTTCGTCTTCAAAAAAAGCTCACTCGAAGTCTAATCCATTTCTTGTTGCTGAGTTTCTAAACGATGTCTCTAAGCAAAGCTCCATTGTATGTTTAAAACCCACTTCCAGCTACAGCTCAAAATTCATTACAATTTTTTTGTAACTTCCTTTTCTTTGCTTTTGATGCAGATTTAGTACTGGGCAAGAGTTAGCAAACTTGGCTGTGAGTTCTGGTTTACTGAAGCAGGCTTGCACAAAAATTTCACATCTTTATGGTGAAATCAACCAAAATGAGCCAATAAGCTACAAAGTTTATGAAGAATCAAACTTTCTTGTCATAGCTTTTGGTACATCACCCTTTTCGACAGAACAACTTCTTCAAGAACAAGAGTTGGTTCCATCAACCTCTCTTCACCAGTTTCAGTTCTTATGCTCCAAACGCTGCCAATCTTTCTCCGCTCACAAAGGAGCAGTGACCCATTTTCCCTCTCTAAATCAGCTCTGTGACCTCCAAACCAAGGTACATCTCTCTGTCTTTCCCTCTTTAGTTTAAATTTTAATTAATTTTGTTGATCTAGCTATGTTTATTCTAATTTAAAACACCCCTTTAACATTTTGCTTGCAAGATCTTTGTTTAACCTAGAAAGAAAGTAATATAAACCCATGTTAGTTGAGGATGGTATGGATTCTAAGAAGTATACAACACACGACATAATATATATATATTTTTATATTTTTCCTGATTAAAATTTGGCAATGTAATTGACTTGCACTAAACTTGAAAACAATCTAGATAGTGGAGTTTGAGGGGCGGTTTAAGGGTCAGACTCGGATAATTATTACCGGACACTCTCTAGGAGGATCTGTAGCTTCTCTGTTTACATTATGGCTACTAGACAGCATCAATAAAGACAAGCAGAAATCAGCAGTAATAAATCACACCCTTTGTGTTACTTTTGGTGCACCTCTTGTTGGTGACAAAGGTTTCCAAGAAGCCATATCTTGTTGCTCATTATGGAATTCTTGCTTTCTCCATGTGGCTGCAAAGCAAGACTTGGTCCCGAGATTGTTTATCTCGCTGCATAATCCCAATGCTATGGACATGGATAACCAAATGGGTGCTTACAGGCCTTTTGGTACGTTTCTATTATGTTCTGCATTTGGATGTACTTGTGTTGAGGACCCGGATGCAGTATCTAAATTACTGGAGGCAATGACCCTAGAAACGGCTGGAATCCAAAATCCTAATAAAGCATGGCAGATTTCTGATTATGTCAAACTTGTAGAGGATCATATGTCTATTGTACTGATCAAGGGACTTTCACAACTTGGTGAATTGACTACGGACACTCTTCGAGCAGGGATAGGTTTGCAACTGAAAGCCATTGAAGTTATCAGCACACAGGTACCTTAATATATTTCCATATCAACTTTGATGCAGATTATTTTCCTGTGATGCAAAAGAATAATTCAGATTTGAATTCTCATTTTATGAATGGTACCTGTAATGTTATAGTAATATAATTGTCCAGTTACATTCTTTAAACATGCGAAGCTCCTGGATCTCTAATTATTAGCCACTCCATTGTTGTTGGTGACAGCTAAACTCTGGCAACAGCGAGCTAGTTGCAGAAATGGAAAGAAAGGAAAAGGATTATCTGTCGAAGAAGAAGAAGGCTTTTGATCCCTCCAGGAAACTGAATGACATGAAGATATATATGGCCAAGCTGGAATGGTATAAGAAGATTTGTGCATCTGCATCTGGTAAACTAGGCTATTATGATAGTTATAAGAGAAGGGGATCATCACAGAGGGACATAGAAGTTTCCAAGTTTAAGATATACCTCAACAATTACTGGGAAAAAATGGTTGATGAAGCTGAGAAAATACCCCAGACGGAAGAGGCTGCCTTCAAGACTCGATGGCTATATGGTGGGACAAATTATCGTAGATTGTTTGAACCTCTCGAGATTGCTGACTACTACAAGAAGGGTGGGAGAGACTACAGAACTAATGGAAGACCTCAACATTTCATAAGGTTGGAGAAATGGCTAGAGGAAGCAAATAAACAAAAGGTGTCAGCTAGTTCAACTGACTCGAAGAAACAAAATGTGTCAGCTCTTCTAACTCAAGATTCCTGCTTTTGGGCAGACGTTGAGGAGGCTTTAATTGGATGCAAATTACTGCAAAATAGCGACCAGAGTGAAGCAACAAGAGAGAATCTGTTGAAGTTTGAAGAGGATGTAATGAAGCAGATCAAGAATTATGCTGTATCTCCAGAGATTTTCTTGGAAGGGAGCAGTTTCATGCAATGGTGGAGAGAGTACGAACAAATTATGGGACCTTCCTATAGTTCAGAACTCACTCAGTTCATGAAAAATGGCCATTACAATCAGTATGGCAATGGTTCATAACTTGTGAGCTGAAATATGATTATAATATGTATGATTTTACAGCAAGTGTGATTCATGTATGAGATGGAACAAAATTACTGTCCACGTGTGTACTAAGCCAATTTACTGCATGGAGAGGCAATAGTGTCTTTTTTTTTTTTTTTTTTAATATTCGTCTTGATCTTTCTTAGTTCATTTGTATGTTTGGATGAAGCTGATAATCTGCCCCATGTTTTTGGCATTTGCATTCCACAATCCAGAACAGAACCAGTGCAGTTTGTAACCCGAAAGTTTCAGTCCAGAATTTGTATACCTGCTACATTCAATACAAAACAGTCTAGCATTCCTGGAAAGGCAATATAATCAGAAAACTTCAATCCATGCAAACTGAAACTTCACAGCGCAGGCACACAGGGCAACCATGGCTCAATTTTGTGTTTCCAGAATACAGCCAAACAACACAGAATTCAATCAATTCATGCATGATGGTGCAATGCAACACGGCATGCAGCCATGCTTCAATATTAAATTCAAGCATTCAACCTCCACAATTGACACTTCACGTCAAGTCATCCACAATTCAACAGGAACAATACCCATCAATTATATTCTCCATGTTTCACGCATCTAACTTTCAAAGGTTGGTGGTCACACTGCGGCAATAATAACATTTGATATGATAATATCATCTGAGTTTTATTTAGTTTACTTACTTTAATCTGAATTTATGTTTAATAGTGCATCGTTGGGTATGGTGGTTGCATCTACAGTAATAAATTCAGAAACTTCAGTTGCATAACATCGTTTCCATGTAATGTAAGCCATGCATATGACATGACAACTACTTCCAGCAAAAACTAACACCACAGAAAACTTATTGTGTCCTGAATAATGTATGGATCTGGTGGCAGGTGTGACAGAATTCTATGGTATGGGAAAGGGGTGAAACAACTCTCCTATTTTCGAAGCAAAATCAAGTTCTCAGATCATCGGCCAGTCTCTGCCCTATTCTCTACGCAAGTGGAAGTCAAGAAGTATACAAATCCAAGAGGTGTTGAAATCCACACACTTCTTCCTAGCATTGTAACTCCTCAACAGACTGTAAGATCTGGCAATCAACGTTATAATAACATTATTCCTAAAATGTGGATTATCAATGCGCTTCATTCCTCGTGAAGAAGAGAAATCTACATTGTTATCATTGATTGTAAAGGACCTGGAATCATCAACGACACATATGAAGAATCTGTAGATAGAACAGATAAACAAAGATGGGTTTTGGCTAGTTACGATGTTGCAGGCTGGCCTGTGGGGCTACACAATTTTTCTCTTTAAATTTCTTTACTTTTGTCCTTCTGTTATGGTTGGGGATTCATGATTTGGTCACATAGGTTTGATGACGATACTAGCACATTATTAGCTCAACTGCTTGACAAGAATTGTCACATGTCGAGTCCATGACCTTTTGCGGGATCTAGCAATTCGAAAGGCGAAAGAGCTCAACTTTATTTGCACCGACCATGACAAAAACTCAGCTGAATTCTCAAAATTGCGACGACAAGCATTAAGTCTTGCGGCAAATACGCTTGTGCTTCTTCAAGATTGTAAGTCATTCTCTCGTTCCTTTTTGTTCTTCCATCAGTACTTCCTCTTTCTTGAGCTGATCGGCCTGCTGGAAAACTTATTATTAGAAGTTTGCAAAGGTTTTCGACTAGTAAGAGTTCTCGATTTTAATGACTGCTCCCTTCTATATCCGACATGGTTAACCAAAGAGATAGAGAAGTCGATTCACTTGAAGTACTTGGGATTAAGAAATACATCTATTCTTCATCTTCCATCTTCTATTGGCAAGTTGTTGAGCCTACAAACTCTGGACATACCAACAAACCCTAGGCCCTATATAAACATCTTCAAATACCTTCTGAAATATGTATGCTAACACAGTTGAGGCATCTAATTGGACATTTTGATACAAAATTGCCGATTGACAATTTGACAATACTTCAAACCTTAAAGAATATACACGGTCGTGTTTGGATACAGAAAAATTGGTTAATCTTCGAGAGCTAAGTATAACTCGGTTCCATGATACTGAGAAATGCAAGTTCACATTTGATTCTATTGCCAACCTGAAAAGTCTGAAGATTTTATCGATTTCAATAGAAAACCATAATAATTGTTTTGATTCTCTGAAACCCTTTTCTAATTGTGAACATCTTCATAGTTTAAACTTGGAAGGGAAGATGCAAAACTTACTAGAAAACCTGCATGAGTTAGTGTCAAATCTTGAATGTCTATCATTAGATTTGTCAGATTTGAAAGATGACCCAATGCCTAAATTAAAGAAATTGTTGAACCTCACGCATCTCCGATTGAGCTTCAACTCTTATCAAGGATGCAAGATGAAATGCTCAGTTAAAGGCTTTCCTCAGCTTGCAATTCTAAATATTTATATAGGATTTTCCCTTAATGAATGGGAAGTGGAGGAAGGAGCTATGCCTATGCTCAGGTATTGGAAAATCGTAACAAGCAGTCTATGGAAGCGCTCAACAATTCGGAGCTCCATCAACACTTTAAAATTAGCTGCGGTGCATGTGGAATACGTTGAAGGGATACTTTCAGTTGTAATTTGGCTGATGGGGGTTTTTTTTTTTTTTTTTTATTGTGAATTTGCTGTGCTTTCTTGAAAACTGTAATTTGTAATGTGATAGGTAGGGCTGGATTCGAGCCGAAACGAACGTAAACAGTAACATATTCGTGTTTGGACTCGTTTCGTATTATTTGTGTTCGTCGAATATTTTTATCGCAAAGTTCGTATTCGTATTCGGTTCGTATAACTAAATTCATATTTGATTCGTATTCGTATTCATATTCGATTCGTATAATTCGTTTTTATATTTATTAAAAATTATAATTGATACAAATAATTAATAAATTTTAATTAAAAAATTATTATTTTAAGTTTGGATTCGTGTTCTTGTTTGGTTCGTATAGTTCGTATTCAAACTCGTATTCGCTGAATTTTAAAATTGTAGTTCGGGTTCGTGTTTGTATTCGGATTCATTCGATTCATTTCAAACTTATTCGAACTAAATTTAAAAACGAATCTGAATATATTTGATTCAAATCCAGCCCTAATGATAGGTTTGAGCATTTTATAGCTTGTTTGTAATGAGATGATTAAAATTGTTTGTAATGTAAAGGGACACTTAATTTTGTTTTCTTTCTATTAAAGTGTTTAAATTATAATATTCCTTTATTGAATTAATTGTACTTACAATTTTTTGAGTGCTTTTGCTTATTTATTTTAAAAGATAGCAAACAAATACAAGAAGATTGCTAGTTTCCATTTACAATGTAATTAGTTTGAGTATATTCAATAGAAAATAATAAGATTTTAGTATTATTAATAGTAAAATTTGAAAGTTCTTTCCTAAATAAGGTGGCTAGAATTACATGATTTTTTTTTAATTATCTAATTTGGTTTTTAGTAGTCAACATCGTTGACAATATTGCCGATGATAGTAGCTTTTTATGAAAATTTTTTTCATTTTTTTATTTTTTAATATTCTTATTAAAATTTTAATTTTTTATTATTATTTAAATTTTAAAAATGTTTTATTATTATTTTATATTATTATTATAAAATTTAATAATAATAATAGTCATAATAGAGAGAAAAAATGGATTTGAGGTTAATCAAATTTAAATGAGAGTCAGTTTGAGTTCAAATTAAACTTAAAAAATCTATCTCAAACTCAAGATTGTTTGAGTTGAAGAATTGTTAGACAAGTCATTTGAAAGGAAAAATAAGAGTTATCAAAGATGAAGATGACAATGAATGACCAAAAAAGATGTCAAAGAAGATAGATGATGGAGATGGAGAAAAGTCCAAGAGATCGATGCAAATTTGAGATGATTGCAAGTTGATCCATTGAACTTTGGAGGTCGACCTATGATGCAAACTAAGGCCAAGAGATTTCGAGATACACTTAGAGGTCTTATTCAAGACACATGGCCTACAAAGCATTGCTAGGGGAGAAGATGTACAATTTGCCCTAAAAAATACGGTTTTGTGCATAAGGGCTCAAATCGAGCATTTTTAACTATTTCTAACTCTCAATAACATTGAAAATGATCAGATTTGATTATCAATCAAACTAAATAGTATTTTTTAATCACCTGTTTAGTTTTCAGAGGCTATTGTCACCGATAATACTATTGGCAGCGGTAACCTATTTTTTAATTTAAAATTTTGTATATTTTTATTAATTTTTTAAATTTTTTTATTTTAATATTTTAGTATTATTTTAATATTTTTAATATTTTTAATATTTTATTTAAAAATAAAAATACTTTTATAATTATTAATATTTAACAATTAATTTTAAATTTAATTATTGATTTTAATTAATAAATAGATGTTTAATTTTTAAAATTAAAGAGTATAACTTTGTCGTTTAAAAAAACTTTTGGTGTGATTAAGTGATTTGGCATCCCTCTTACCCATCAAATATTGTAGGGGCCCATATGTCATCCAATAATAGTATATGATAAACTATAGTCACCTTATTATTGACATGTTGGCTGCGTACACGTGGGTCGCAAAAACACGTTATTGACTAATAATAAGAAGAGAGAGAGAGTTGGGTTTGGATTTTTTCTAAAAGATAATGACGCAAATAAGATTTAAATTGAATTAATTTATAATTAAATTTAAATTTAATTCAAATAAATTTAAAATAAGATTCAATTAAATTTAAATTTGAAAATCAAATTTAATTTGTTAATAAATTAAAATTTTATAATAATTTAATTTATAAAAATTATTTAAATTAATTAAAATAATATCATTTCAAATATGAAATAAGACAAATTCTACTTACATCAATTGTCAAAGTGGATTTCTATAAAATCAAATAAGCCGTGGGCTATTCTTAGATACCTTATGATTGACACGTGGGACCCTAAAATCACGTGATTGACTATCAGTGGCGAACGAGAGGACGAGATGGGTTTGGACTTCTGTTGTGGTTCCCACTCAACCATGATATAATTTCAAAAATCAACACATCCGAAGTATTCACAAGGTCAAAAAAGTAACCAATCAGAGATTAGATGAGACACATGTGTCATCCCATAAGCTTTGATCGCTTGTTCTCTTTCCTTATTTTCTCTGTTGACATTTTTACCCTTCCTTTTTATTGGCTCCCTTCCTGAATTTATTAATCGGGGACCCATCTAACACTTTCGTCAACTTATTCTCACGTCTATTTCAGACGCTTAATCTCGTTAACTAAACACCATTAACCGTCGTAACTTTGTCTGGGATCTTAATCTAACGGTTATAATGAGGGATTACAGTACAAGATATTGGGAATGGTCACAGGAGATAAAACTGTGAACAATTTTGATAGTGACGTAATCAATAACGCAAGATCTAGTTTCAAAAATATTTAATTTATGACATAAGTTCGCCACTAACTACATGAAAATTTATTAATAATTTTAATATGACATCATTACTTTGGTTGTAAAATCAGTGAGTTCTCCATGCTTTCTCTTCATTCTTATCTCTCTTCTCTTATCTCTTCCCTCTCTCTCTCTCTTCTGTATAAAGCACCAAATCTCAAATCCTTTGTTGAGTCTTCCTCAAAAAGAAATAAAGAAGCTTGTCAAGTATGGTTGATGCTTTAGTCTCCTTTGTGATTGAGAGGGTTGGCGACTATGTCATCCGAGAAGTGGAGTTCTTGCGAGGAGTGAAAGGCCAAGTGGAATCACTGAAGAAAGAGTTGGAATGGATGCATGGTTTCATAAATGATGCACAAAAGAAGCAAATTAACGACGAAACGATACGGCAGTGGGTACTTGATATCATAGACATCGCTTACGATTCTGAGGATGTCTTGGATGAATTTATTATCAAAATCCACCATGAAGGGGTTCCAGATACGCTCAGAGTCGACCAAGCGACTACTTCAAAACGAAGGCAAAGACTCTGTACTTTGTTGGAGAAGTTTTCTTGCACTATTTGCGGCAAAACCCATGAACAGATCGATTTATATGGCATTGGCAAATCGATTGAAACACTAAAAGGCAGACTCAGTGATGTCTCTCATAGACGTCAATTGTATAACCTCGAAAATATTAACAACATCACGGAAGGAGAGAGCTCGGCTCGTGACAGATTGAGGGATCTAAGAAGAATCACCTCCTTCGAGCTTGAAGAAATGAATGTTGTTGGCTACGATGACGATACTAGCACATTATTGGCTCAACTGCTTGACAAGAATAAGCCACAACGTTTCGTAATCTCAATCTTTGGCACCGGTGGTTTGGGTAAAACAACTCTTGCTGGAAAACTCTATCATCATGCAAAGATCAAGAATAATTTCACTCATCGTGCCTGGGTTTCTGTGTAGTACGATGTTAAAACACTTCTTCAAAGAATTATATCTTCTTTCAATAAGGATGGAAAAATGCCAGCGCCGGATATGAAAGATGAAACATTCTTGGAGAGATATCTTTATAAATCCTTGGAAGAACACTCATATTTGGTGGTGATGGATGACATATGGCATAAAGAAGCTTGGAAATGTCTGGAAAGAGCCTTTCCGGATAACAACAAAGGCAGTAGGATAATTATGACCACTCGCATTGAAAAGATCGCTAAGGAGGTAGATGACAATACTTTTGCTTATGCACTTCGATTTCTAACACCAGAAGAAAGTTGGCAGTTATTTTGTATTAAAGCTTTTAAGAATCCAAATGTGCACCGACAATTGAAGCAGCTGGAATGGGAAACGGTGCAAAAATGTCGCGGTCTACCACTTGCTATTGTCGTACTTGGTGGATTATTAGCATCAAAGGAGCCGAAAGAGTGGTCCAAGATTTGTAACCACATTTGGAATGATTTGGTGGACCATGATATTGAAATCACGTATTTGTTGGGTTTAAGTTTCGATGATCTTCCTTCAGAGTTGAAGGTGTGCTTCCTTTACTTGGGCCTCTTTCCAGAAGATTATAAAATCCAAGTAAGTGAACTAATTCAATTGTGGGTGGCTGAAGGTCTCATATCGCAAAAGAAGGAAAAAACAATGTAAGAGTTGGCTGAGGATCATTTGGATCAGTTGATTAACAGAAGTCTGATTCAAATAGACCAACCAAGGCGAGGTAGAATTTACACATGTGGAATCCATGATCTTTTGCGGGATCTTGCAATTCGAAAAGCGAAAGAGATTAACTTTATTTGCACCGACCACGACGAAAATTCAGTTGAGTCCTCAACATCACGACGACAAGCCTTTTATTTTGAGAGAAACACGTTTTTGCTTCTTCGACATTGTAACCCACGCTCCCGTTCTTTTTTGTTCTTCCAGCAAGACGGGCTCTCTTTTGAGTTACCAAGCCTAGTGGAAGACTTTTTATCAAAAGTTTGCATAGAGTTTGGCGTAGTAAGAGTTCTCAATCTTAATGACTGCCACTTTAAAGAATTGAGGTTACCTGAAGCGATAGGAAACTTGATTCACTTGAAGTACCTGGGATTATGAAATACATCTGCTCCTTATCTTCCATCTTCCATTGGCCAGTTGTTGAGCCTACAAACTGCTGAATTACCAACAACTCGTGGGCGCCGTAGGCATCATGAAATACCTTCTGAAATTGGCATGCTAACAGAGTTGAGGCATCTTATTGGAAGTTTTGATACAAAACTACAGATTGGCAATTTGACAAAACTTCAAACCTTGAAGAACGTACACAATCAAGCTTGGACCCAAGTTACTATAGAAAAGCTGGTTAATCTTCGAGAGCTATGTATAACTTCGTTCTATGATACTGAAAAAAAAGAGTTCACTTTCGATTCCATTGCAAACCTGAAAAGTCTGCGGATTTTATCTATTGAATTATGTTATGGTCGTGGAGGTTATTTTGGTTCTCTGAAACCCTTATCTCATTGCAAACATCTTGAGGACTTACACTTGGACGGGAAGATACAAAACTTACCAGAAAACTTGCATGAGCTAGTGCCAAATCTTGAATATCTATCGTTAGAAGAGTCATATCTGGAAGACGACCCGATGCCTAAATTAGAGAAGTTGTTGAATCTCTCGGATCTCTGGTTGGGCAGCAACTCTTATCTTGGAAGCAAGATTAAATGCTCGGCTAAAGGCTTTCCTGGACTTGAAATTCTAAGTCTTTGCACGGGGTCTTGCCTTGATGAGTGGGAAGTAGAGGAAGGAGCTTTGTCTGTGCTCAAGCATTTGAATATAGGAGGTGATCTCGAACTGATGCCTCCAACAATGTTGAACTTCATCAAGACTTCAAAATTATCAGTTCTAGCCCATCCGGACTGTGGTAGCTACTGTCACCTTTAACTTCTGGTTGTTGTGTTTTCCTCAAATTTGTAATTTAATAGATGGAGTGTTTTTTTTTTTTTTTTTTTTCATTTGGTCTGCTTTCCTCGAACTTGTAAATTGGTGAGTGAGTGTGTTTATATATATATATAACGAAATAAGTAAAATACTGCAAGGGAAGTAGAATTGGAGAATTGATTTAACGCAGTCTATGGAAAGAAACAGAAACGTTGAAGTATTGGGATTTAGAAACACTGCTATTCTTAATCTTCCACCGTCCATTGTCAAACTCTGAACCTGCCGGCGCCTTCAATATTTTATTATTTGAGCAGCCCCACTCTTCATTTCCGAGAAGCTACATAAAGTTAACTCGTTTAATAGCAAAATATTGAACATCCTAGTAAGATCTCTACCTAACAGATCTCAAAAATGGCTTCCATAGCAGCCCAACAAACCTCTGTCTCTTCTTGTTCATCTTCTGGCGGAATTCAATGGGTTCATGATGTGTTCATCAGTTTCAGAGGCAAAGATACAGGCTATACCTTTGCAAGCCATTTGCACCATGCTTTGACTCAGAAAGGTTTGAAAACATTCTTTCCTGATGATGATGATGATGATAAAGAGATTTCAGCTTCAGTTTTGGAAGCAATAGAGAGATCCAAAATTTCAATGGTTGTGTTGTCGAAGAACTATGCCTACTCCAGAGTTTGTTTGGATGAACTTGTGAAGATCTTAGACTGCAAGGGGCTGATGATTTGCCCTATTTTCTACCATGTGGAGCCTTCAGAAGTGAGAAAACAAACTGGGAATTTCGAGAAAGCTCTAGCACAACATGAAGAAACTTGTGGGGAAAATAAAGAGAAGGTTCAGAGATGGAGAGCAGCTCTTGGACAGGCAGCTAATTTGTCTGGGTGGCATCTGGGAAACGAGTAAATCTTTAACTCTCTCTACTGCTTCTGTTTTCTAATGTCTGATGCAATGTTTTCGTTAAATAGAATGTATTTTTAAAATTTGTATAAAAGCAATTAAATTATTTATTATTGAAGATTATAAATAAAGACAATTAATATTATTTGTCCTGTTTTGTTTTGAAAGTAACATAATTACTTTGATATCTTCAATAAAAATTAGTCAAGTTTTACTCCTAATAGAACTTTATCTATAAAAAAATTTGACAATTGAACATGTTGTGATGTTGTTATCCTAAAGAATAATGTTCTAAATAATTTTGCTTATATAATCATTAAACACGAAGTTCAAATTTCACTTACATGACAATAAACTTGATAATTTGTAAATTTTTTTACGATCCAACTGTTCATTTTGATCCGATTTTCAAAACAGTGGTTCAATTTGGTTCACTTAATGTATTTTACAATTACCAGGCATGAAGCTAAATTCATTCAGAAAATTGTTGAAGAAGTCTTGACTAAACTGAAGAGAACTTCCTTATTAAGTGTTGTTGCATACCCTGTTGGGATAGATTACCATTTGCAAGAGATTGATCAGCTTCTAACTTCTGAATCCAAAGTCAATGGCGTGTCAATGATTGGCATATGTGGGATTGCCGGAATTGGTAAGACAACAATTGCAAAAGTTGTTTATAATAATTTAGCTTATCAATTTGAAGGTCATAGCTTTCTCACAAGTGTTACAGAAATCTCAAAGAAACCTCAAGGCTTACTTCAACTACAAGAAACACTTCTTTTTCAGATGACTGGAGATAAACAGATTAAGTTATTTGATACTCGAAGAGGAATTGATGTGATAAGAAGTTGGCTTGGCTGCAAAAGGGTGCTTCTAGTTCTTGACGATGTTGATCAAAGAGTACAATTGGAAGCACTAGCAGGCGAGTCCGACTGCTTCGGAGAAGGAAGTAGAATTATTATAACTACTAGAGATGAGAGAGTGCTTATTGATCATGGGGTGGAAAGTGTTTACAGGGTTAAGGAATTGAACATCAGTGATGCAGTTCAGCTTTTCTGCTGGTATGCATTTAAGAAGCATTGTCCTGGAGAAGGCTATGAAGAGCTTGCATACAAAGTAGTTGACACTGCTCAAGGCAATCCATTAGCTCTCAAATTACTGGGTTACAAACTTCATGGTCGAAGCATTGCACAATGGAGAAGTGAATTAGATAAACTGGAAAGATTTCAAAATAAGTAATCAGAGGATACACTCGAAAGATTTAGGTGGATAGGCTTGATCAAGTGAAGGCCATTCTTGCGTCATACTTAGTACTTCCAACGAGAGGATCTAATGCCAAAACTTAAAAGAAAATGTTTTAACTTTTGGTGTTGAAATTGATGACTGTTTTGTCTATCAAGCTTTACATTGATGCATACAGGTTTTGCTACTAGCCTTCTACCTACTACTGGCTCCTTATCATGTAATTGGTTAAGTGCTATTGATGATTTCAGTTTATATAATGAAGAGTTGTTTTAGCATTTCCCTTAAGGATTAAAAACCTTAGTAGGATTTTGTTTAGTAATAAATGTTAGAATTATTTTTTGCAAATTAAAGTTAATTTTAATAATTCGCATCAGGGTAAAATAGGTTTAACACTTTATCAAAGACATAATTGTCTTTTTGGTAATTGGTATAAAATGCCACCAATTTGTGTTTAATGGGCACACAAGCATTTTCAGAAACATAGAAAACTGATTCCCAAAATTCACTGAATTCAGAACTCATCCCGTCTAAAGGTTTCAGTATATATTTTGGAAGCACTGAATTTCAATATTGACATAGACGATTTTCTTGTTGAGGAATTGCAGTAGCTAGTCTTCGGAACGCAGAAATTCACTATAGCAGGTGGTATGCTTCCGATTCTGAAATCTCTAAAATTAATTGATTATGATTAGATATCATACATGTTGAATGTCTTACAATAAAAATTTTTAGAGTTTGCTTTAAGGATAAACATTGAATAAATAAAAATATTATTTTCATGCATGAGTAGAAACGAAAAGGCCAAAGGACTATGGGTGGGAAATAGTCCTTCGGCCAAACGAAAATGGGTTGTGCCGTGTTAGGGCTGGCATGACCCACTAAAATTTTGTGTCAAGTCATGTCTAGTCACACCAGTTGGTGGAACTTGCAAGCCAAGACAATCTAGTCAAAAGTCAAGGCTCAAGCATCGCCATGGCCTTGCAAGTTTTTAGTGGATCATGTCTATTAAGTTAGCCTACAGATTTTGATGGGTAGACTGCTTAACTAATTAATTTTTTTATTTTGTTCAAATGAATTTCATTATTTATAATCAAAACAATGACAATATCTCTAAAATTTTGTTGAAATACTTCACTTGTGGTGGAGGAATATCATGGTTTCATGATAGAAAAAAAAATAAAACACATATCCAAACATAAATCAATTGAATAAAAAAAATTTATGTCAATGTGTTAATTATTATCTAAATTGTTTAATCATCCTTCACGTCTATATTTTCAAATTCTTCAAAAATATCTACTTGTACTTGATTTTGCAACTTGAACTCTATGATTATTCAATCTTTTATACACATAATAGACTCAACCATATTTGAATGTAAGTTTTATTGTTTGTCATCCAAAATGCACACACCTGCGTTAAAAGGTGATTTCGATATTACAGTTAACACCGCAAGTGTTAGTTAATCACATGTCATAACGAAAAACACAGAATAAGTCTTTTGATGTGCTTTCCACTATGTTAAAATATTAAACTTCTTATTTTGATTCTTAATTTCAATAAAAATTATCAATGTTATAATAATTATAAAATTCACCATAATTTTAATCTGAACCTATCGATTGCTTACTTTTTCGTAGGGTCAATACAAATAGCATTTGTCTTTAAAGGAAGAAGCAATTGAACTTACCCTGGGGTTCTAAAGTTAAGGATCTTAACAAATTTTCACTAATAACTTTTAACAAAGTTTGAACACTTAATAGTTTACTCTTAGAATCTAAAATGATAATTGCTATTTGAATCGGTAGTAAGTCGAGTAACCTATCAGTTATCATTTTTTTTTAAGGACTCGATTTTATTTTCTTTCTGTTGAAATGATTAAATTATAGTGTTAGGTTCAATTTTTTGGGTCATACTTTTGCTTATTTATTATTGAAAATAACAAATAAATACAAATAAAAATTATTTGTTTTGTTCCACTTTGGAGGCAATATAATTTGCTTTGTATTATGGATAGAAAATAATAAAATTTTAGTTTTATTAATAGTAAAATCCGAAAGTTTTATTCTTTTAATAGAAAATGTTGAAAATCCAATTTATTTTATTAAAAAAATTTTGATAGTTCAAAAGCTTTAGTATTGTTTTCATAGAAAATAAAATTCAAAACAACTTTACATAAAGAATCATTAAATATATAATCAAATTTTATTCACAACTTAATTTAATCATATAGATTATATTAATTAATAAGACGTTGGATCCAAGTCTCTTTAATGAAAAATTTTTTTATGAGTCAATTAATCAAATTGGTCTGATTTTCAAAATAATAGTTTTATATCTTATTCAATATGTATTTATTTACTTAAATGTATTTTATAGTTACTAGGGATAATATTAAATTCATTTAGAAAATTGTCGAAGAAGTTAAATTCATTCAGAAAATTGTTGAAGTCTTTCTAAACTAAAGAGAACTTTTGCATACCTTATTTGGAGAGATTCCTATTTGCAAGAGATTGATCATCTTCTAACTTTTGAATGCAAAGTCGATGGCATCTTGATAATCAATATATCTGAGATTTTAGATGTTTAGAGATAAATAGATGAAATTGTTTGATATTTAGAGGGGAACTAATGTGATAAACAACTATCACTTTTTTTTTAAAGAACTTAATTTTGTTCTTTTATATTAAAATGGTTAAATTATCAGATTTTTATACTGAATGAATTATAGTTTCAATTTTTTTTAACCATATTTTTGTTTATTTATTATTAAAGATACCAAATAAATATTTTACTTTGAAAGCAATGTAATTAATTTTATATCTTCAATGGAAAATAAAAAGATTTTAGTCTTATAAATAATAAAATCCGAAAGTTTAGTTCTTTCAACAATCAATTTTGAAAATTCAACTTATTCTATAGAAAAAATTTGAGAATTCAATATGTCTATTATTATTATTATCACAAAAAATTATGTTTAAAATAATTTTGTATAGCTAATCATTAAAATAAAACTAGAATTATATTTACATAAAAATAAACTTGATCTTACTACACACATTATATCAATTGATAAGATGTTAGATCCAAGTCTCAATGATGGCAAAATTTTGTATGGTTCAACCCGTCAATCTGGTCCAATTTTCAAAATTGTGATTTAATGTCATTCTCATTGTGTATTGATTCACTTGATATACTTTACAATTACAAGGCATAATCTATATTCATTTAGAAATTTGTTGAAAAAGTCTTGCCCAAACTAAACTGAATTTTCTTATTAAGTATTGCTGTATACTCTGTTGGGATAGATTCCCATTTGCAGGAAATTGATTGACTTCTAAGTTGTGAATCCAAATCCGATGGTGTCTCAATGATCAACATATTTGGGATCTCTGGAATTGGTAAAACAACAATTGTAAAATTTACTTATAAACATTTTAGTTTATTAATTTGAGGGTCATCGCTTTCTCACAAGTGTCACAGAAATCTCGGAAAGGCACTTCATTTTCAGATGCTGGGAGATTAACAGATTAAGCTGTTTGATATTCAAAGAGGAATTGATGTGATAAGATGTTGGTTTGGTTGCTAAAAGGTTCTCCTAGTTCTTCATGATGTTGATCAGAGAGTACAATTATAAGCATTAGCAGGCGAGCATGACTAATTCAGAGAAGGAAGTAGAATTATTGTAACTAGTAGAGATGGCAGAGTTCTTGTTGCTCATGGAGTGGAAAGTGTTTACAGGGTTAAGACATTGAACATCAATGACAGTTCAGCTATTATGCTGGTATGCATTTAAGAAGCATTGTCCTGAAGAAGGTTATAAAGAGCTTGCATACATAGCAGTTGACAGTAATAAAGGTAGTCTATTAGCTCTCAAATTACTGGGTTCTAAACTTCATGATCGAAACATTTTTCGATGGAGAAGTGAATTAGATAAACTAAAAAGAATTCGAAACAAATAATCAAAAGAGATACTCCAAAGATTTTAACTCAACATGATCATGTGAAGACCATTTTTGCTTCATACTTAGTTTACCATGGCTCTTGGTTTCCTTTCACATTCAAATCTAACAAGAGAAAATATTTCAGGGCATCCAAGAAATACATTGACAAGTTTGTAACATAGTCTACTTAAGCAATTTGTCAATCGAAATGTGATTACCCACCAAAACAGAACATATATTAAACCAATTTCCCTGCCTTGGAAACAAGATGACAATATTGAAAATTGAATATTCAACATTAAACTTGAAGATTGCTAAAATAAAAGAGCAAACTGTTTTGGGAAACTTCCCACTCATCCATTTATTTCATTTCAGTCCATATGCCCCAAAGGAGAGTGACTTTCAGGCCTTACAGGCTTCCCCGGCTTCGACAAGGTCTTCAAGTGCCTTCGAAATATGTGCCTCACTCAAACCTTCCAAACGAATACCCTTCTTAACACCAAAATCTTTATAACTTATAAAGAGATGACAACATAAAATTCAAGTCATTAGCGAGGCTAGAGTGGCCAGTGAAAGCAAAAAATATATATATAAAGCTGCACTTTTCTTGTAATGCATACACCAGTCATTGAGTGTAGCATAATATATAAACAATAAACTAGAAATTCCACTACTCAATAAGCATTCAGGATAAATTGAAAATATGGAAATGTTGATTAATAATCCCCAAAAAATAAATCCCTATGTGAGGACCAAGTCTCTTCATTTATTAGGGTGTTTGCTGCATAGTGCCTTGAATCAGGGTTAAATTAGGAAGCTTGTAGGAAGCTTGTAAGAATTGTTGAAGTATCCGTGACACTTCTGCTCTAAACATATTTGGAAAAAATAATAAAGTTCCTTCCCACCCACAAAACAATAAATAAAATAATGAAGGAATAGGAAAAGGGAAAAGGCATTTAGCAAATAAGAAGACTCTGATCCTGGAGTTAAAAAAAAAAAAAAAAGATTTTACAGCATATGAGATACTAACCAAATTCAGCAAAAGGAATTGCATTGCAAGAGCAAGTATAGGTTCGACCTCGAGAATTCCAACTTTGACAAGCACTCATTTCTCATTTTGACAAAATCAAGGAATGTGTTGAATTTGAAAGTGTTGGTTTACATGGGTAGAAATCTAGAGGGCAAACAAGCTCTTCTCACGAAAACCCCAAAGATATGATTAAAAAGCTTCTTCATTGACAAATAATTTTTTTTTATTATCAAAGTAACCAAAAGGATTATACATGTTTGATTTTTTATCCATTTATACTAGTAAAATAAAAATAATTACCAAAAAAATTGTAACAAAAAATGAAAATAAACTAATTAGATAAAATAAAATTTGATCAAGAAAGTGTAAAATAAGACAATTGATATAAAATATTAAGATTCAAAGAGAAAGAAAAAAGTGAATGGATTGTAATGTGAAATTGCGAACGAAAAATAAGAGGTATTTATAAAAAAAATAAATAAAAACAAAATTTAAAAAGTCAAAAAAATTATTTGCAGGGAGCCGTTTCGGCTGGTAACCTGCCATAAATTTGCAGGGACCCGAGCTTGGAGCTTTTGCTCTAACAATAATTTGTTTGTTTTTGTTTTCTGATTTTTTTTCGTTTTTGTTTTTGCTTTCTATGTTTCTTCTATGTTTTTCTAGTTTTTTTTTTTTTTGCTTTGGTTTTTTGGTTTGTTTTTGTTTTTTCCAAACGAGTGGCTTAGGTGGCAAACTAGGGAAGTCACGGGTTCGAGCCTCTTGATTTGCTATACTAAGATAATATTTTTTATCTTTCTCATGGGCATTATTGGTGTGTGATGCTCACTTAAAACTTTTCTAACCCAATGTGGTTAGTAGTTCAAGGCCGAGTAGCTAGTCACTCGGCTAGCCCAAACGTTAGAGGTGAGTCAAATAGGTTGAAAAGTGTACAAGCGAAAGATTGTATGGGGTGCTAGCTTGGATTGGTTTCCTCATCATTGTTTCTTTTTTAAATAATATCATCGTCACTTGTCACATATCATATATCATATGTAGTTAGTTTTGTATCTTCAATAGTTTTATTAAGGCCAAAGGACTTATTTCCACCCATAGTTTAATACTTTCTCGATTTCTCATCTCCTAAGTTTATAAAACCCAAAGTATCATCTGTTGACTTGGTCAATAGTTAAATCTAATAGGTTAACAATTAAATTTTTTATAGTCGAAGGGCATTTTTGTTATTTTAGGATTAAAATTTTATAAAATAATAAAATAAAATTTAATAAATATTAAATATTATTTAAATATTAAAAATACTAGAAAATTTTAAAAAATTTAAAAATATATAAAGTTTTTAAAATGTTAAAAAATAAAAAATAATGGTTGTTGCTAATGGAACCATGTGGCCCCATTTCCACTAGAAATAATAGCCAAAAAGGGTAAAAAATGGCCAGCTTTGGCCCCATTAATTATTTCCGACTATGGTTTCTGACAGAGGTGGCTAGCTCTGACTATCTTTGTCAAACGGGGAGGCCAGGGAACCAGGTGATCATCCGACCACCTAATTTTATTAGCTGCGGCCATGGCCACTGGCACTAGCAAGGTGGTTGGTTTTAATTTTTTAAATTTAAATATTTTTTGAAAATTTTTATATTTAAATATTGTTTTATGAATTTATTATAAATTTTTATTTTTTAAAAGGTATTTTAGTTATTCTATAAAAAAAGCAAGGGAGTTGGATAATATTCAAAGGGTGGGACTTTGGGTTTTACATACTTGGTAGGTGAAAAGTGGGTTCAAATGAAACTATGGGTGGGAATAAGTTCTTTGGCCTTTTATTAATATGAAAATTTGAAATTTTAGTTTATTCAATAGAAAATTTTAAAAGTTCGGTCGCTTTTATATAAACAATTTGATAATTTAATACCCCCATTGTTGTTATCACAAAAATAATATTTAAAATAATTTTGTGTAACTAATCATTATATATAAAATCCGAATTGCATTTGCATAAAAAAAAAAAAAAAACCTTCATATGATCATACATTATATTCATTGATAATATATTGGATCCATATGTATTAATAATTTCAAAATTTTTTACAGTCGAACCGATCAATTCAGTTCAATTTTTATAACAGTGTTTTAATATTATTTATTTGTCACTATTCTTTTTTTTTTTTAACAATATTGGAGTTCATATATATATATATATATATATATATATATATATATATATATATAAGATTATGAACTCCGATTCGTTGTTTTTGCTTGCTGTCATGTTGTAGTTTGCTATTGTGTTGCTGCTTTTGTTGTTGTTTTTGATGTTGTGATGCTTCGCGCTGCAGTTTGCTATCGTGTTGCTGCTGTAATTTTCTGTTATGTTATTGTTGTCTAAAGGATTCATGGCAAATTTCAACAACATTGAATGGTATTAAAAAAAAAAGTTTAAACTCTCTTCTTTCCCATCCCACTTAGCTCAACGTGCTCGTAATTTCATCCAATTAAAAATTATATTAAATAAATAAAGAAAAAGAAATGAAACTCATTAATATATATACATGGTATACGAAAATAATGTAGGAAGGGTATATAAGTAATAGCGCAATCTGCACCTCTACTTAAAATCCATCGCTACCAAACAACGGCAACACCAGCTTCAACAGTTCAATCTTGCAACACCAATCTTCTTCTCTCTTTCTTTCTTACACAAAACAACGGAAAACTAGAAGAAGAGAACTTGTTTTGTTCTCAAACTGAAAACTCCCTTACAAGACACTTCACAATATCTGTTTGTTTCATTCTTTGTTCAATATAAACAACCACCCACCATAGCGAACCAGAGCTCTCTCCAAAGGTCGCAAGAATGGCAAACGAAGATCTTTGGTTTGTGATTCTGTTACCTTTTTTCTTTAAAAATTCTGTATTACTTTTAATCTTTTTAAATCTTTAGTTTTAATCTTTTTAAATCTTTAGTTTTCTGTTGTTGATTCTAACTGGGAGATAAGATGTTCTTGTGATATTTTGATGAGGTTGTTGTGTGTTTGTTTTGTCTCAAATCCTATTGGTTGGTGTATTCTAGACAAATCGTGTGATGTTATAGAGATTTGGTTTTGACTGGGAGATATTTCTTGATGGACATTGAAATAGCACATCTTATTTTTAGTGGAAATCTCTTCTTGTTTAGTTATAGCATGTAAATGGAATTTATAGTCAACAATCAAAGAGCAATATGTCTATTTTGGAAATTTGGGCATTTGGTTTTGTCTCCAAGGCATGAAATTTTCTTTAAGGCGTTGTCTGTTTGGTATCTCCTTTTTTGTTTTTTTACCTTTATTGCTGAAATGAATGAAATTCTTTCAAGTGTTTTAGTAAGATCCTTTCAATTCTATGAAGTGTTGTATTCATTGAAAAATTAGGCCAGAGAAAAGAAAAGGTGGTAGTTGCGTCGGAGGCTTAATTGCTAATTAATTAAAGAAAGCGATAAAACTCTGTAAATGGAATGAATTCAACTTAACATATCCACAATGTTCTGTAGTTTGTGGTCTTTTGACCACCCAAATTCAATGTATAATTTTTCTTGATAAGTCAGATAGGTTGAGTGGTGTTCTTACGTGTTATTAACTTTTATGTGTCTTTGGATTCTTTCATGGGCATATATTCCTGTCCCTTCTTTGTTGTCTTTAATTGATACACTGCATCTTGTGATTATTTACAGGGCTTGCTCGAGAAAATGGTGCCATTTCTGAGGATATTCTTAGAAGTGCCTTTTCTGCAACCGAGGATGGTTTTCTTACTCTTGTGCGTAGGACATTTGGAATAAAACCATTAATTGCAGCAATAGGGTCCTGTTGCCTAGTTGGAATTATTTGGAGGGGAACATTATATATTGCTAATGTGGGTGATTCTCGAGCTGTAATTGGTTTTTTAGGCAGGTCAAATAAGATAGTGGCTGAACAATTAACAAGGGATCATAATGCAAGTATGGAGAAGGTCAGACAAGAACTCAAGTTATTGCATCCAGGTGACTCACATATTGTAGTTATGAAGCATGGAGTATGGCGTATCAAAGGCATAATTCAGGTTTGCTTCTCTTTTATCTGATGTTACCTAGATTTACATATGCATATATACATACATATATATATAAATCGGCTAGCCCTTCGAACCTTAAGTTGGATGTAATATTGGCTCATGTACATAAGTTGTTTAGTGATAAAAGTTGGAAAAGGTAAGGCAAAAGCATAAAAGACTTGTGTTATTCATGATTGTGAGATTGAGTGAATCTTCAGCCGATAAATATACCATTAAAGCCATCCATGCTTTAAGGATTGTACTATCATTGCTTCTGCATCTTATTTTCAAGAATTCATTGACAATGCTTCAATTGATGATGCCTATAAGCATGCATGTACATATTGATATAGGCATACACATACGCATACGCATATGCATGCATTTACATATCCATATAGGCATACATATACACATACGCATACGCATGCATGTACATATCCATACAGGTGTACATATATGAGTACGTATACGCATGCATATACATATTTATATAGGCATACACATACACATACACATGCATATAGGCATACGCAAAACATGCATATAGGCATACGCAAAACATGCATATACATATCCACATACGCATACACATGCAAATACATATCTAATAGGCATACACATACGCATACGTATACGCATTCATATACATATTCATATAGGCATACACATACGCATACGCATTAGAATGCATATACATATCCATATAGGCAAACACATACGCATGCATATACATATCCACATCGACAAACACATACGCATACGCATGCATATACATATCCATATAGCAATACACATATGCATGTGCACCCATATAGGCTTACATATACGTATGCATATACATATCCATATAGGCATACACATACACATGCATAAACATATCCGTATAGGTGTGCATGCATATACATATCCATATAGGCATACACATACTCATACGCATAAGTATGCATATACATATCCATATAAGCATACACATACCATACGCATAACCATATCCATACAGGCATACTCGTACGCATAAGGCATGCACAAACGCATGCATATACATATCCATATAGGCATACACATACGCATATACATACGCATGCATATACATATCCACATAGGCATACACATACGCATGCATATACAAATCTATATAGGCATAAACATACGCATGCATATACATATCCATATAGGCATGCACATACGCATGCATATTCATATCCATATTGGCATACACATACGCATACGTAAACGCATACGCATGCATATACATATCCATATTGGCTTACACATACGCATATGCATGCATATACATATCCATATAGTCATACGCATACGCATACGGATGCGTATGACTATATGGATATGTATATGCATGCATATGCGTACGCATACGCATACGGATGCATATACATATCCATATAGGCATACACATATGCATACGCATAAACATATCCACATAGGCATACACATACGCATACGCATAAACATATCCATATAGGCATACACATACGCACATGTATACGTATGCATATACATATCCATATAGGCTTACACATACGCATACGCATCCATATACATATCCACATAGGCATACACAAACGCATACGCATGCATATACATATCCATATAGGAGTGCACATACACAAGCATATACATATCCATATAGGCATACATATACGCATACATATACATATGCACATAGGCGTACGCATAGCATGCACATACAAATCCACATACGCATACGCATACGCATGCATATACATATCCATACCCATATAGGCATTCACGTACGCATTACACATGCACAAACGCATGCATATACATATCCATATAGGCATACACATACGCATACGCATGCATGTACATATCCATATAGGTGTACGCATACACATACGTATACACATGCATATACATATCCATAAAGGCATACACATACGCATACATATACATATGCATATAGGCATACACATACGCATGCATATACATATCCATATAGGCATACACATACACATACACATACACATGCATATACATATCCATGTAGGCATACACATACGCATATGCATAAGCATGCATATACATATCCATATAGGCATACACACCCATATAGGCATACATAAACGTATGCATATACATATCCATATAGGCATACACATACACATGCATATACATATCCGTATAGGTGTGCATGCTTATACGCATGCATATGCATATCCATATAGGCATACACGTACTCATACGCATAAACATGTATATACATATCCATGTAGGCATACACATACTCATACGCATAGCCATATCCATATAGGCATACTCGTACGCATAAGGCATGCACAAACGCATGCATATACATATCCATATAGGCATACACATACGCATACGCATGCATATACATATCCATATAGGCTTACGCATACGCAAACGCACCCATATAGGCATACATATACGCATGGACACGTATACATATACACATGCATATACATATCCATATATGCATACACATACTCATACACATAAGCATGCATATACATATCCATATAGGAGCATGCATACATATACACATGCATATACACATACACATACGCATATACACATACACATACACATGCATATACATATCCATATAGGCATAAACATACGCATACGCATATGCATACGCATACGCATACGCATACGCATACGCATACGCATACGCATACGCATACGCATACGCATACGCATGCTTATACATATCCATATCCATATAGGCATACACGTATGCTTAAGGCATGCACAAACGCATGCATATACATATCCATATAGGCATACACATACGCATACACATATGCAGGCATATACATATCCATATAGGCATACACATATGCATACACATACACACTCATATACATATCCATAAAGGCATACACATACGCATATGCATACGAATGCATGTACATATCCATATAGGCATACACATACGCATACGCATACAAATGCATATACATATCCATATAGGCATAAACATACGAATACGCACCCATATAGGCATACATATATGCATGCATCTACATATGCATATAGGCAAGCACACACATACACATGCATATATCTATCCATATAGGCATTCACATGCATACGCATACACAAGCATATACATATCCATATAGGCATACATATACTCATACGCATAAGCATGCATATACATATCCATATAGGCATACACATACACATACGCATATGCACATACACATGCATATACATATCCATATAGGCATAAACATACGCATACGCATACGTATGCTTATACATATCCATATCCATATAGGCATACACGTATGCATAAGGCATGCACAAACGCATGCATATACATATCCATATAGGCATAGGCATACACATACGCAAACACATATGCAAGCATATACATATCCATATAGGCATACACATTCATATACATATCCATATAGGCATACACATACGCATACACATATGCAGGCATATACATATCCATATAGGCATACACATATGCATACACATACACATTCATATACATATCCATATAGGCATACACATTCGCATACGTATACGAATGCATATACATATCCACATAGGCATAAACATACGCATATGCATACGCATATGCATACGCATGCATATACATATCCATATAGGCATAAAAATACGAATACGAACCCATATAGGTATACATATACGCATGCATCTACATATCTATATAGTCATGCACACGCATGCACATACACATGCATATACATATCCATATAGGCATGCATACGCATACGCATAAACATGCATACACATATCCATATAGGCATACACATACTCAAACGCATAAGCATGCATATACATATCCATATAGGTGCATGCATACACATACACATGGATATGCATATCCATATAGGCATACACATACGCATATATACATATACATGCATATACATATCCATATAGGCATAAATATACGCATACGCATACACATGCTTATACATATCCATATCCATATGGGCATACACGTATGCATAAGGCATGCACAAACGCATGCATATACATATCCATATAGGCATACACATATGCAGGCATATACATATACATATCCATATAGGCATACACATATGCATACACATACACATTCATATACATATCCATATAGGCATACACATACGCATACACATACAAATGGATGTATATATCCATATAGGCATACACATACGCATACGCATGCATATACATATCCATAAAGGCATAAACATACGAATACGCACCTATATAGGCATACATATACGTATGCATCTACATATCCATATAGGCATGCACACGCATACACATACACATGCATATACATATCCATATAGGCATTCACATGCATACGCATACACATGCATATACATATCCATATAGGCATACATATACTCATACGCATAAGCATGCATATACATATCCATATAGGAGCATGCATGCACATACACATGCATATACATATCCATATAGACATACACATACGCATATACATATCCATATAGGCATAAACATATGCATATGCATACGCATGCTTATACATATCCATATCCATAGAGGCATACACGTATGCATAGGGCATGCACAAATGTATGCATATACATATCCACATAGGCATACACATATGCATACACATATGCAGGCATATACATATCCATATAGGCATACACATACACATTCATATACATATCCATATATGCATACACATACGCATACGAATGTATGTACATATCCATATAGGCATACACATACGCATGCGCATACAAATGCATGTACATATCCATATAGGCATACAAATACGCATACGCATGCATATACATATCCATATAGGCATAAACATATGAATACGCACCGATATAGGCATACATATACGCATGCATCTACATATCCATATAGGCATGCACACGCATACACATACACATGCATATACATATCCATATAGGCATGCACACGCATACGCATACACTTGCATATACATATCCATATAGGCATACACATACTCATATGCATAAGCATGCATATACATATCCATATAGGTGCATGCATACACATACACAAGCATATATATATCCATATAGGCATACATATACACATATACACATACACATGCATATACATATCCATATAGGCATACACATACGCATACGCATACGCATGCTTATACATATCCATATCCATATAGGCATACACGTATGCATAAGGCATGCACAAACGCATGCATATACATATCCATATAGGCATACACATACGCATACACATATGCAGGCATATACATATCGACATAGGCATACACATATGCATACGCATACACATTCATATACATATCCATATAGGCATACACATACGCATACGCATACACATGCATATACATATCCACATAGGCATACACATACGCATGCATATACATATCCATATAGGCATAAACATACGAATACGCACCCATATAGGCATACATATACGCACGCATCTACATATCCATATAGGCATGCACACGCATACACACACAAGCATATACATATCCATATAGGCATGCACATGCATACGCATACGCATACACATGCATATACATATCCATATAGGCATACACATACGAATACGTACCCATAAAGGCATACATATAGCCATGCATATATATATCCACATAGGCTTACACATACGCATGCATATACATATCCATATAGGCATACACATACTCATACGCATAAGCATGCATATACATATCCATATAGGAGCATGTATACACATACACATGCAA